>KK502434.1:406941-424458 GCA_000688735.1 Glossina austeni | reverse complement strand
TTCCGAAAGTGTTGCCAGAAATTCACTTAACAATACCCGGGTTCAAAAAAGGTATAGGTGTGAACGATATCATTGGAATCACGTTTGGTGGTCTTATGAAGCCTGCAGCAATAACATCGCACAAGAAATATATTTTTTACATTAAATACATAAAGCTTCGAGGTAAAAAGGAGAAAGAGGGCGATAATCCGGACTATTGAAGTGCGTAGATTGTTTCTTATGTTGCCAGCAATCTACATCTGAGTGTTATCTGTGCCAAAATTTTATACGAATATTTTTGGTACTTGTTTAGCGTACTTTTAAAAAAACGTTTTATTTCTTTAGTCGAAGGAAATAGATATCGATTTTTGAGTCTCGACAATAACGAAAGACAAAACTAATGAAATAAGGCGTTTGAAACGATTGTAGAGCGATACGGGTTGCATTTCGGTTGAAAAAGATTGCGAAGATTCAGTACAGTAGCGTCTAACAAGTTCCTATCTACAAATTATTCTGGCGAATAACTTCAGGGAAACAAAGCAAAATGCTCAAGTAGTATAGCTTGGTATCAGCTCAGCCTAGCGGAAGGAAAGCATTGTGTACATAACTACACCACAATAATCGAACGAACCGACCCAAACCTTATCATATTATATATATTATAAATACCTGAAGTGAAATGTTAGGCTTAACGAGTTAGTCTCGATCGTTCGTTTTTATAAAATAGTTTTTGTATTTTGAAACAATGCTCGAGCATTTTATACCTCTTTGTGTGGTAAATTAGTCCTTACCTGTCTTAAGTTAAAAGCATTGCGGTATAAAAATATTTTCTGTCTTTTCTTTATTTATTATTAATTCATTTTCTCAACTTTAAATAACACAAACGCTCCATTAAATATTCGCGAACGATTCACATCGAAAGAAAAGAAAAGAAAAGAAAAAATAAAAAAGAAGAAAATTATCATAAACTTGATAAGAGTGGAAATATTTACATAATATTTTTATTGTGTTTCTATGTATGTTTGTGCAAATGAATAACTAAATATTTATGATGACGGTTTAGATGAGTCTGCATAAACACAAATGCACGCACACACATAGGCGAGCGAGTCTAGTTCACATAATTAATTAAAAATGTTGTTTGTGTATATAATTTACAATCTCTTAAAGAAAACAAAGAAACAAAACAAACACTATTACAACTATAATGAACGACAACGAACATCAGCATAAATTCCCCAGATAAACCAAAAGAATCCGTATGTTAACGAAAAAGAAAAAAAAAAAAATTAAATAACACGCGAAAATATGTATAAAATAACTGAAGTATAACGCGATTTCACAAACAAAAAGGAAAATGAAGAGACTTCGCAGCGAGTGCGATCGCCATCATCATCATCATCATCATCATCATCATCATCATCATCATCATCAAAGTTTTCAAATGTATTCTGATTGAACGGAAGAGTTCCATCAAATAAAACTTTTTTACTGCAACAACATACACCTGATGGGTTTTTCTGTATGCCTCATATGGTGTACACTTGTTTGTTTATAGATGAAATGAAACACATACAAAAGCAAAATTGCGCATAATTTATTCACAAAATCATCGAAGCATAAACAGAAAAAGGGAATATTTGACAACAGGAACGAACAACAAGTAAATTAAAAAAAAAAAAGGAAACAAAAAAACGATAATTTTTTTTTTTTTTATATATTTAGAATCAAACGCTAAACTGAATATCTAGCCATTAAGCTCGATGCATTTAGAATGGCCAAGTCGGAGTAAAGGGACCCCCTTGGCATTGCCTTTTATTACCCGGTAAACGTGCAGAAACATTCATAACAACATGTAGGAAAATTTTTGCAATTCATGGAGAGTTGCAAGTATTGTTTTTGTTTTTGTTTTTGTTTTTGTTTTTATTTCTCAATTAGTTTTATTTTCCTTTTCCTTATGTTTTTTTTTTCCTGCCTTGTAGACTCATGCAATGTTTTCTATCGTAGGCTGCTGCTTCCTTCATAGTCTCTTGAAATTGTTGGCTCTTGCAGCCTTTAGGTAAGAATCACAAGAGAAGAGTCCTCGCTTTAATTTAATGCCACGAAAGGTAATTATCTGCCTTTTTTTTAAGTGACGCGCACATCATAAGCAAATGGTAAAAACTAAGTAAAAGCATTACATTAACTTGCAGCTTCAAAGACTTATTACACATATACATATATATATATATATATATATGTATGTATGTATATATATATATATATGAATGATTTTTTAGTAAGTTCATCCAGCTAGCCAGCCAAGCGGGCAACCAACAAGGCAGTTAGTCAGCCTGGTTTACTCTATTTGCTTCTTCTCTCTCTCTCTCTCTCTCTCTCTCTCTCTCTCTCTCTCTCGCCCTCTTTCTTTCTGTTTCTCTCTACCCCTTTCCTGCTTTTTTGCTTTTTCTGACTCTCGCTCTCTATTTCTACTGTGTATTTTCCTCTCTGGGGCCGGAGTTGAATAACCTTTTAATTTCCTAACTCAACAAGAGCTCCTGTTTCTTTTTGCGTGTACTATGCATAAAACCTATAACCTGTCAAGGTTGAAATGTAGCTTTTTGAATATTTATACAAATTACAAACAAACAAACAAAAGAAAAACAAAATGAATAAGAGAACAAAATGAATATGATAAGAGCGAACAGGCACACACACACACACACACACACACACACACACACACAAACTCGCATATATGTTTAGAAAGCTTCGCATTAGAAATTTATGCAAATTTTAAACAAAAGACTTAAGCGACATAGTTAAATACAGTTATATATTAGACCTAATTAAAGTTTTATAAAATTCTTTCCGCTACAAGATTTGCGTTTGCCTCTGCTTATGTGTGAATAAACGTTAGATTTGCTTTTAATATGATGTGAAAAGTTTCTTTTCTGCTTTTTATTTCTTGGCGTCTCCTTACGAAAAAACTTCCACATTTTCTACTACTACAGGCAGCTACTTATTTATTTATTTATTTGTTTTTTTTTTTTTTTTTTTTTGTTTCTTATGCTATGTTTAGTTTGAAATCATTAAACATTCTGAGTAATTTTGCTTTAACACGCCATGACATTACAAGAGCCGTAAGTTGTTAAGATTTGTCGTTCAAAGGCAATATACGTTAATAAAAAACAGAAAAAAAAAAAAAAAAAAAAAAGAAGAAATAATTACATAACAGTTATAAATCTTGAAGATCTTTCGTACAACTTTATTATGCTCTTCATCTTCAGCAAAATAACATTTGATATTAATTCAGGTATTTAAGCCACATGTAAAAATATTTTATTATTAAATTATTATTATCACGTTTTCTTGTTTTTATTTTTTATTTATTTATTTTATTTATTTCTTTTTTTCTTTAAAAATCGAGAAGAATTATTTAAAAGTATGCAGCCACTAGGACAGGACGTAAGGTCAAATAGGTAGTTAAAAAGAACCACCGCGCAAAATAAGCAACCAATTACACACGCACACACACACACAAACTTGCATGCATACACACACTCTATCATAAACATTTATTTGTATATACACCTGTAACCTTGTACCAGTAGTGCTACGCGGTTAAAGCTCTCGTAAAATTTAGTCACCTCTCGTTTCCATGAAACTGATGTTATATACGGGTTTCTAATTTTACAATTAGTTAACTAAAAAGCAATGCGAAAATATAACAATGGCAATCAATTTATTGTATATGTTAACCTCGTGACCTAAGCTAATTTCCAGTTAATAAGAATTTGTGTAAATAAATTGCAAATAACAGGCTAGTGATAGACAGGAAAGTGCAACACGTACACTAAGGGAACATTAATTTACAAAAATAATAAGTAGTAAGGGATGATGGAGGATAAACCAATACGTCACAAGAACCTCACTTTAATGTAATATTGAAAAACGATTTCATGTCCAAATTTTTCAATTTCTTGAAAAGAGATAAAAGAAAAACGGTTTCTATTATTTAATCTTTAAACGCGAAGATAAATTTCTTTACACCGCTGAGTGTTACTTGTATGTCGGCATATTAAAATGATCTAAAAACTCCGTTCAAATGGACAAACTTTTTGAAGCCTACTTTATATAGTCATTCCTATGAAAAGTAAATCGTTATAGGGAAACCGTTCTAGTTTTTATTGAGTCACAGTGAGAACTGGCTCATAATAATGAGAACTGGACATAAAAATGAATTGTACCAAATATCGATGAGGTAGACCTATTTTTTGCATCCCTCTCCGTATAAGCATTCCTATGAAAAGCAAGACAAAAGACAAAAAAGTCTATCTTTTCAATATTTTGTAATTACAGAAATTAACTGCAACGAATTTGGACTACGTAGGTCTACTTTCTGCACCGATTCGATTTTCCAAATGCAGCTGCATAGCCTTCTAGTTACAACTTTAAACGCGTCCTTCTAGAATATCTCCGGCTCATCGTAATGTTTTGTTCTTCCCCCTCTGTAACATTTTTTCATTTTTCTTTTATATAAATTTAACAAATTAACCAATTTTTTGTGCACAGAAGGTGCATCCCTTGTGGTCTGAAGTCTTTTAACAAAACTTTCTTTCATTTGAAAAAGTTTTTTACGCACGTTCATACATTGGTTGAGTAAAAAAAACTTTAAAATCAAAATGTCGCGATAAAATTGCTTGCAAAAAACTCCTTTCTCTTATAAGGCCTGGCTGACCGTATTCCCATAGATCCTATAGACTAGACTCTACAGTCTTTTACTTAAGAACGAAAAAGATAAAAAAAACTTCAGAAATATTGTCCAGCATCCTGTGAGTAGCATATGATTTTTTGAAAATATCATTTAAAATTTTCGATTAAAGACAAAATATCCTCTCTTTTTTTAAATCTATCAAGAATCGATCATAAATTCGGTTAAACTGAGCAAATTAAAAAATTCTACTTCAATGAAGAATTTTACTATAAAGCTTCAGCTGGAATTTAAAGCCAATCGGTTAAGAATTAAAATCGCTTGAAATACGGCAAACTTGAAAAACTTAACTTGAAGATAAATGCCGTTCACATTGTAAGCAATGTAAGTCGAAAAAGTAGTCCGATCCGAACGATTGTTAAAAGCGTTCGTGTTTGAGCCAATCCATGTCGGTGTACGCAGTTTCATCAAAATACCTCAAAAATTGCGGCCAATAAAACAGTAGCAAACAAGACGGATAGATGGACAGATGGACAGACAAGCTTAGATTGGTGTAATAAAGGATAGTCTATCTCAAGGGCTTCTGGATGTTGCATACGTCCGCACAACGTTAACGTACCCTTGCGCCGTATGTGCTGCAAGGTATAAAAAAGATGTTACACGGCGATTACCCACACAATTCAGCAGCCATTACTTACGAATTGATAGGAGATTATTGTCTATTAACTAATATCTAAAGTGGCTCAGGTTTGGGAATGGATCCATTTTGATAGCAATTCAAGTTTAACGGTCCAAATTTAAAATTCACTCTCTACCAATTTTCCTATTTGTTAAATAAGACAATGGAATGAAAAATTCCTTTTATAAGAGAATATATTCTCATACACTATAGGAACTAATAATGGGTTTCGGATTGAAATTCAAAACCCGCAATGTCATGCAGTGACGTACTGAAACTAATCTGTACTTATTTTATTCCCAGCAAGAAAGAGTAAATATTACTTCTAAAGTAGATAATCGATAGGTTCGATAGGTTGATAAGGACGTCTTGTGAAACGAGCATTGGATAAGTGTCTCTGATCCTCACCCGTTTGTAAATGGCGGCGACTACTATTTGCCTTCCTTTCCGATCATGCCATGAAGAAGAGAAGATGCGGTAAGAACTATACGAGTTTGGAGGATTTAATGATAACTCAAAGGGGCAAACATAGAGGAGTGAATTGTAATTCCACAGTTCGGCTTTGGTCAACAAGAAATTAAGTATCAATATAGTAGACTTTGGAATAAGCGCTCTAAGAACTCGTATGGATTAATGGAACAGCCTTTCATGTTTCAACGACATCGTTTTGCATAGCATATCTTATAAATTAGTTATAAAGAGGATTCTTTGCACATGAGAATAATAAGAGCAGAGTGCAAATCTTTATAACGAATATTAACCCATGAAATATTGCCTCCATTCTCATTTTTTAACATCTAGTACACCAAAGGGACATTGAACTTAGTTTAGGAAATCTTGTAAAAAGCCGATAAGCTAATCCTAGCTGCTTGCATGTCTTAATCGGAAATTTTGCGTGCTTGCAATCTTCAGAAGGTAGGAGTTTCGCGCGTTTTTCATTCCATCATTTTTCTATGAATTACATAAATCATGTTTAAAGAAAAAAGCAGATGCGTAATGTTGTCTGCCATTCTCTTTTTGTCCACAAGAACATCGAAATTAGATAAATTAAAATGCCACATCACTTCGCAAGATATTTATCAAAACACTACCTTAGCGCTGTGGGATCGTAAAAATGGCTTTAGCAAGATTCGCCCTTTCATCCCAATAACTCAACTTGTCAAAGTTCAGCGAAAGATCTTTGATTTCAATATACGATTACAGGGACACATGACAGTAGGACAGATGGACAAATGGATGTAGAATATGATGTCGAATCTATTTACGTAACAAAAGTTGTTCGAGGATGTTTCTCATACATCGGGTTCTACAGATGATCTTCTCCAACCCATTTTCAATTAAAATTTCATTAAAATATCTTCAAAAATTTCAGCTGAAAACACTAATAAACCTGAGAAGTCAGTCAGATGCGCAAAAAAACTAATAGGCTTACATCTATTTAGAAAATGATTTTGGACCGGTAGGTATCATAAAAGACGTCCTTGGCATCGTATATATCAATGTTCATTAAATATACTCTTGTACCGGAAGTGATGCAGAATATAAATCATTTTCTCGTCAACGAACGACATCGATATAAATTTGTCTTCGATTTTTTTACAAATGACATCAATCGATCGTTTGTAATTCTATTACGTGTAAAATTGCGATTTCCGTGTATTTGTGTTAAATCGTTGGAAACGGCAATTTTCAACAGCTTGAAAACAGTTTTCTCATCTCTTTAGATTTTTTATACATACTTTTTGTTATCAATAACTTTTATTAACTTTAATTTTCTTTGTTTTATTTAATTTCACATAAAACTTTACAGATGTTGCTAACCCTGCACCATAGATGCCACTAAGAGATCACGGGTAGATATTATATAAGAAATAACTTTTAAAAGCCCGTGAATTCTTCCAGTGCCATTAACTGTGCCGAGTGTATTAAGTTTTTAAGAAAAAAGAAAAAAATAAAATTTTTTTTTTCAATTTTTGTATTTTTTTAAATCTTTTTTTTTATTCACTCTACTTACCTTTAAAGTTGTAACAATTGTGGTTACCTTTGTTTGAATTTATTATTGTATCCCATGAAGTTGTTCACAAAAAACATTTCATTTTTTCAACGCATTATGTCGCTTTCGCACACACACACAAACACATTTTCCCACATTAGTGAGAAATTTTTTTTTTGTATTTTTTAATATATTATTTAGTGTATTGCGGTTATATAATTACGTTAGGAGAAAAGAGAACAAAACATTATTGTAATAGATGGGAATTGTACAAAAAATGAATATAGAAAAAACTATAAAAATTATATAATTGCTATGCGTGTTCTTCTAACTTAATCCTGAATAATAAACAGCTTTTTGAAACATTTTATAAAAATTAAAAAAAAAAAAAAATTTGAAGAACATAAGTACTACGCTATGAGAGTACATGTGCGTGCCGAAATGTATATAAATAAAAAAAAAAAAAAAAAAAAACGAAGAAAAAAAACTCATATGTCAATGTCTGATGCCATCAGCGACATGATCTTGTCAATCAAATGCCACAACTACTGTACTGCGCCATCGCATAGATTTTTCTCTATCTCCTTCTCTCTCTCTCTCTCTTTCTCTCTCTCTATTAACTTGATTTTACCATAAGTTATAGATCCTGTGTGTGTGTGTTCATTCTTTAATAGACAAACAAAATCGAAACCAAACGGATACCGCAGCAGCTGCTCAATTCTTCGTTTGAACCTGTTTTACTTTAGCTTTCGTTAATCTTTTCTCCAATCGCATTCACATTTTTTTTTATGTGTGCATGTGCAGTTGTCTTTAGATCTTCTTAGAGTTAATCTCAAGCCGTCTTCCTCAATTCAACTTAAGTTTAACTATCTAGCATGGCAACCTTGCCGTCAACCACAATGCAATGTTAAGCTTCAAGAATTGAGTTGAAAAATGAAAAAATGAAATAAACAAAAAATGTGAATATATGAATATATGAAAATATGCATATTTTTGATTAGTTTACGTCAGTAATTAATTATATGATTAAGAAATTTACGTTACATATGCATGGGAAAACGATTCGTTTCAAAAATGTGTACAAATGAAAAATGAGTTTTTAAAATGGAAATTAACGCCCTTTTCTAGCTGCTGAGAAAATGAGGCAACTAGTTATTAGATAGTTCCACATGCATGTGTATGCGCCTGTAACATTGAACAACCAAATTCAGAATAAATTTTTGATTTAATTTCAGCTTCTGCCCGTCTCTGCTCGTCTATCTGCCTTATGGCAATCCATGTAAATTTGCGTTTAGCATGCAGGTCTGAAATTTCATGCGGTCGGGAAGAAGGCAATTGACGATAGACTCCGACCATTGTTACGACCGTTTATTCGATTTGCGAAAAATAGTATTTCAATATGCTAACGTTCCACTTAATAAGTTCGCATGATGACATACAGATTTCGTCACTATTGCCGAATGCTTACGATCAACTTTCAAAGAAAATCTGGCAAAATGACATTCAGATGACATTCTGATGCTACTTTTATTTTCAAAAATCAAAAAGAAAGAAGAAGATGTGTGCGTAACGTCGCTTGGGCAATTGTAACTTGTAAACTAATGGACCGATGTCATGCAACTTTCATGCCTCGAGCCGATGAGCGTCGTTGCTAGTGCTCCTATAATATCTTGAATAGCAAAAATAAATTATTTTTTGTGCAATTTCATTAAAATAAATAAACAAATAAACAAAAAAAATTCTTACATATTTCGTGTGAAGTTTGCTAACCATCTAAAGATCATATTGATTCGTGAATAATCATCTCTCATGTTATCCTACGTACTTATTGAGTGATGTGATAAATGAATATGGAAAAAATCGATTTAAAGCTCTCCCCCATAAAATATTCTTCTAAAGAATAAGGCCTTCAGTTTTATTTATTTACGTTTTTTTTTTTTCTGATATTACTAATCATTGAAGGGAGGTCCCCTCTATGTGTAACACAATGGCGGGCTGAGAAAATTGAAGAAAGATAAAGAAATAGGGCGCGGGAGTGGCCGCAGTGAGTGCTTGTGCTGTAGTGAACACCCACTACAACTACGACTAAATATGTTCCACCGCACTGAGATTCGAACGCTTGAATACAGACTTCGTCGACTCGACTACTACTTATGCAACAAAGCGTAATGTTTAGTGTGTTAAGAAGAAAGTTGATAAAGAATAGTAATTTAACCTATAAATTTACTGGGAGCTTGAACTTCGCAGGTCGTAGTTTCTGCTTTCATACCCCGTATGCTTTTATGTGGCAAAAAATTTGGTAACTTTGGTATTTTATGATGAAAATATCCAAATAGTAATCAATTGTGTGAAAAGAGACTTAACTTTAGTACATCTGCACGATACCAGTTCACATTTTTGACCGTAAATCATATAAGGGCGCTTAAGTTTCTATATATCAACAACAACATATAACTTTTATAAGGCATAAGGCTTCGCTCAACTATAACATTTCATTGAATACGACTAACTTTTAACGAACTAATTGATGTTATGAACCTTTGCAAAATGTTGGCTAATTTGTAAAAATGTTCCTCATAAATAATTCATTACTGAAACCAAAAGAAGTTTTGTCGGCATCTTTACAAATTTTCTTTGAAAATCATAATTTTCTGTACAGATTTTCATCTAAAGTAATACGAGTTTCACTTTAATCTTTCGTAAAATGCTTTGTGAAATTCATCTATCATTGACTAAAGGGACGAATGAAAGAAAAATCGCTTGCTATACATGTTAACACATTTTTCTCTTACAATGCCATTTAATTCAATTGAATGTGCTATTGTAACTTATCTACAATTGATATTTAATGCTTCATGCCATTAATCATTGCTTTGTATATGCAATCAAAAGTTTCAAAAATTTTAGAAAAATCAAGTAAATTTCTGAGATCTTTGCTTAACCGAGAAATACAACCGGAATTTAATGAAAACCAATTAAGTCCAAGTCTATAACGTTGTTGGTCAAGTAAGGTAAAAAGGTGTGTGTGTGTTTGATGGCTTTTATTAGTCATACACGTGTTGTAGTATTGAAAGAAAAATGTCTTTATGTTTCTCCTATAAGAGAGTGCGCGCATGCTAAATCTATCAGTTGGTTTAAAACACAAAGAAATACAAAATAGAAGTTTTAGTACAACTTATCTACATTGGTTTGTTGCCGCATGCATCTGTCAGTCCATCTATCCATTTTTCTGTCCAGTTTTATATGCTTTAACTCATTTATCTATCTCTTCTTTCATCGCCACGCTGTTTGTCATTTCAGCATTGCTTACGTCTACTTCACCCTCTATCCGTTTTTTCGACTGTTCTCTGTTCCGTTTACGCATCAATTCCTGGGTCCATCCATGCGCTTGTCCTGTCTTTTTATATATATAAGCATTCTCATCGACACTATTCTGCCTGTCCGTCGATCCAATAGCCAGCCAATGTGTGGATGATTTATCTACTTACCTACACATTCATCCATCTAGCCGTATATGCACGCTTCTGTTGATCCACATATCTGCTCATTCATCTAATCGTCCCCCTGTTAATGGCGGTATTTCTTCCTGGAAAGTTTGATTCTTCGGGGGACTGAAGCTTGACGCACGCTTCTTTAACCTATTACTAGTTATCAATTTTAAAATTCTGGACAAAACTAACAGCATGGAAAACACATCAATACCGAACATCCACTAAATTGTATTAATGCTCGTTGTCGTCAATTGTCGTGGTATCGTGAACTTAGTACCCACAGTTCGGGACTCAACTTTTGAATATTTTGGAAAATGTGAATATGTGTGTATCTTTTATCGGTCTTGTATTACATTTCAAGGCGTTAATCGCATTGAGTGCTGGCTAATTACAAAAAAAAGACGATGTACACCCGAACCCGACCTTTGTCTAAATGCGAAACGCAAATAGCTCAGATAAGGCCTCCAACGTTTACTCCGCACTGTAAAGGAAAAAAGCCGTCTTATTTTGCTTTTGCTAATTGGAAAAAATTATTAATTCGGAGATCATTTCTATGATTTTTTATTAATGATTAATTTTAGATCGAGAGACTTATGAGCAATTGTAAAAGTTTATTCCTGTTATGATTGCTTTCTTTCCCTTTTATGATTTTTGTCGTCTTTTTCTTTTTCCTCTTTAGTTTTGCACAATTTTTTTCCATTCACTTTTATTGTATATGCACAACTAAAACGCAAAATGAATCCATTCACTTGAATTTACCCATACATTCGACTCTAGATATAAATGTATGTAAAACTACACTAAGCTAATATTTGCTGTGTAAGAGAGTTTATAGCTGCTTTGCAACAACAACAACAAGAAGTATAGCAATCCACCCCACTATTGAAAATTCCCTCAAACATAGACTTTGCTGCTACTGTTAAGTTTAGATTTGGATAAAAAAAGAAAAAAAAAAAAATGTTTTAAAACGAAATAACGAAAGTCTGGCAACAACAACGTTTTAAATAAACTGACCAACAATATGACTAAGCTTAACAAAGCAACAAACTTACTAAATAATTATTTTACAATGTTTTTGAGTAATTTTTATAGACCCATCGGACTGTGTTACGTATACTACAGACAAAGGGAAGTGTTTACTGTTCAGCTGTAAAGTGTAAGCAAAAAAAACAAAACAACAAATGATCGCATGTGATTGAAATGAAATCTAAAATTACCTTAAATTACCGGATGTAATTGCGGTGGTCGTGCCAGTTGAATGTGAGAGAATAATAATCCAATTCAGTTTTCCACATGCGTGTAATAAATCTCTTTGCTAAACCTTTAGAACCCAGCAGGTAGTCCTTAGAGACTTAACAATTCATATAAAACTTAAAAGAGAGAAACAAAAATCAATACTTTTTTTTTTTTATGAAATTAAGTTCAAAAGTTTAAAGTTTACATTTCAGTAAATATGGTGTCATTTTTAAACAGCACATAAAAAAAACATACGAAACAAAGTAAACATAAACGTATAGCAGAAAAAATCAAAAAACGAAAGACTTAAGCAAAAAACTCGTTATCCTCTCTACTCTACTCTGTTAAGTGTAGAGTCTTACACGAAAAAACTGTATTAAAACAAAAAAAAAAAAGCCAGAAACCTGTTTGTAAAGCTTAGTATATTGCAGCCTTAGTTTTTGGTTGAAGAAGTATATGTCTATACCTTAGTAGTCTTACTTACGATTGTATTGCTTTTGCGCTTTGGTCTTATCATAATATTTGCCATCAATTCCTGTCATATATTTAAACAGTAAATTGCCACTTGAAATTGTCACCAACAAACTTAAACATTACGCAGCTCTCAACTGCTAACTTAGAGGTACAAAGCGCGTATTACGTTAGACAACGCAAAGAAGATCAATCTTTAGTTGTCAGTTGTTAGCCAAAAGCCAGTACGACAACAAATGGCAGAGTTTGTGTAAAAGGTCGTAAAAATATTGTAGCAGTAAATTTAACCTAAAGTTGGTTGGTTGATCGCAACCAAGCTATCAAAAAAAAAAAACGAAACCAAAAAAAAAAAAAAATACATAAATAAAAAAAGAGGGAAAAACTTTCCCTCTGTGGCAGCTTATAAAGTTAGTTTTCCTCATCATCGTCGTCGTCATCATCACGATTATTGCTTAACCGACAATTGCATGTAGTTAGCTTGCTTAACCATTGTGCATTTATATCAGATGTTTTGTTAGAAAGTCCACTGCATCAGCGCACCAGCGAATGCATAACAAATTTATTACTTGACAAGACAATGAAATGCTGCTTTTTCACGTCGAGGGATTCTTGACAGATTATCAAGTGCATTAAGCTGTCTTTTCGCTCTAGATAATCTAATTTCATTTTGCTCCTTGAACAATCAAGCGCACCTTCAGCATCCCAAAAATTTCCCAAAAATAATTTTTTTTTTTTGTGTTTTTTTTTTTTATGAAAAAAATTCTACAAGCAAGCCTCATGAAGTAACGAAATTTATTTCTTATTAGTTTAGTTATTGTACTTATTATTCTTCGTTTGTAATAATAATTCATCAATAAAAACAGTTATTGTTTGTTACATTTCCACTAACCCACTATTGTTGTAGTAAACTTATAATTTGATGCGGATGCTTCTCTAGCTTATCATTATTGAGTAAAGCATGCTGACCCACATTCTCTTAAGACATAATTTTATGCAATTCTCTATAGATAGAGCGATAGCTCTAACTACAGATCTACAGATCTAGCTACATACAGATGGTTGAGTGTTTTGTTGCTTAACTTATGCATGATGAATGGCTGTGTCTGCTTCTGCTTCTGCTTTTATTGAATTACATTTTGTATTGTGTATGAAATGCACGTAATTTAATGTATAACCGATACAAACATTTTTATAAAGATTAAAACAATTATCAATGAAAATCATGAAATGAATGCGTTAAACAATGCATGTACACGCGGTGCCAACGCGGGGAAACGTTATGAACGGAATTCAAGTGTTTAGTGGCGCACTGTAGCTGTGTTGTTTTATTGTTTCGCATTCCGCGTAACGCGATGTTCTTTTAGTTGTTTGTAGCGTAAACTTTTGCATTTCGCATTTCGCTAACCAATCGCGTTTATTATCCAATTGTATGCGCCATCATTGCAAATCACACCGTAGTGATCTCAACGTCTTGTCTCATCAACATAATTCAACTCAATCAAAAGTTGATAGTAGTAGCGGCATTCGCAACAGCGACAAGAGTAAAACAATGGCAACACACAAATGAAAATTTTTGCTGTCTGACAAAAGCTAAATGACTCGTGCTACATGCAACGACATATGTTGTAGCGTTATAAGAAAACTCGCCAGGCTGTACATATATGCCACAAAACGAAGACTGTTGGCCATCATAAAAACGTGCCAGTTTGATGCGTGATTGTACTGCCAATTGTAAAAGAAGATGTTCGTATATTCACTTACCGGACAACGTAGCAACAATTCAAGTTCATTATATGTTTGATTTTGGCGAGTTTGGACTTGACTTGACTTGATTTGATTTGATGCCTCCTCTGCCATTAACATTCATTCTCTTGGTGTTGTTTGTGGTCTTCGTTCAATCTTTTGTACATTATTATAGATGACGATTATGGATGTGTATCTTTTAGATGTATCTACATATGTATCTGTACACGCACATCAAAAATTGCAATCACGTTGATCAACAACAGCTGTGTCACTCTGCTATGTATGCTGCACCGTTAGCGATTATTGCGCCAGCACATGCCACCATCAAAGAGGAGAAGACAAGCTTTACTGCTACACCATACCACACCACACCACCAGTACCAGCACCAGCACCACCACCATGCTCTACGCAAACGCACAAAATTATTGTTCAAATCACATTGTAATTCTAACAAAATGATTCATTAGATATGTATGTCTTGTAGACATTAGTTTTTATATAAAAAAAAAAAAAAGGCATGAACAGTAGATACAATAATAGCCACAATAATTAAACGGAAATACATCGATGGAAAGATAGATTGTAAAATCTTGATAAATGCGAAAAGCCTGAACCAGAAAGAGATGGACAGGTGGTGTAAGAGATTGTTTCAATTAGTGCTTAACGAACTATTTATTATATTTATTATGAAACTGTATTATTTTGTTTATCTATATGAAGCCAAAGTAAAAGTGTTTACGAAGTTTTTACAGACCTCTATAAGGGAATTGTAGAAATAAATTTATTTGCGCTACTTATAACGACAAATGTACGGGCAACAATTACATTCGCAAAGAATCCGTTTAGAGTTTGGAGAGTGAAGAGTGAAGAGTTCGACTGTGGTTGCTATATACATATAATAGAAATTTGAAATCGTTCTTTGCTTAGAAGCCATATATACGTAACCAACCCGGGCCGGGACTACAGGCAGGAACCGAAAAAATTTTCTAATTAGATCACAATTGGAAGTGAATAGTTCCCAGAGAGGGGGAATGATTCTGAGTAGCCACTGAGGAAGTGCAATTTTTCAAAACTCGAAGACATATTTTGAAACTCGAGCAACAAAATTAAAATGAAGACTGAGCTTGACATTATTTATGCTTTTAACGTCATACCGACAATTGTTTTTGCACAAAATCTCACCAAAATTGACATTTGTGTACAGTGATGTTTGCCAAATCACTACGAAAAGACACATAATTGCATAGCGTACAGACGTTGATAAAAGTGTTGCTTAAATAGTGAATCTACGTTTCGCGCATGACGTGAAATTCATTTTCAATATAATCGGCCCACAGAGCTTACTATTCCTGTTGTATTTAAAAAATTCACCTTATATGTTGACGCTTGTAAGGTTAAGAATCCATTACATCCACGTAACCACATAGCGTGTACAATTAATTCGAACACCGCTCTCAACCATATTATCTTTTTTTTCGTATGGCCAATCACTTCGAAAATGTCTCCTATTCGTGCCACACGTTGATGAGGGGAAAGGTGATAGCCGGAGCCTTGTGGATGCGTACCAAGTCAGCGAGTGTTATGCTTTTACCGCTTGAAAACATTCGCTGTAGTTACGACGAAGTGTGCTTTACCGCACTTAAATTTGAATTCGCAAATATTGAGGTGATTGTTACGTTATACCCGGCTATTCCTCCTCACAACCACTTGGACTTTGTTGGATTTTTTATGGCATGAATTGGGCGAGTACGGCCTAGAAAATGTATCGTTTCAACAAAATGGCCCAAATCGTTGAGCGAGCAATTTCTAAAATATGTAGCACACTATATAACCTTAGCGTAAATCCTGCAGCGTATGAAATTGAAAAGGTTTTCACCCAACACTAATCCCTGATCGGCACAACGATCATCTACATGATATTAAATGTGGCGTCTGATAACTCCTCTTCAGTGTCATACGAAGCGAATGAAAAGAATATCGAAGCGAAAAATTTCTTCCTGTTATTTCAACTTTTCTCCTCCAGCTTCCCCTTTTCATAAGAGAATAAATACATAGACGCTTGTCTCCTTTTCTATTAATACTAATAAAAAAACATGTTTCTCTTATATTGTACTCAACAAAACACGAATAAATGGATTAATTCAAGCGATACATTTACCGCAAATATCATAAAATACTAACGGCATACCTTTTATTCGTAATTACAAGGGCAGTTATTAGATAAACAGGTTCGCTAAAAGTCAAAAAATTGAGGAGATCCGTGTTTTCCAAACACCAAATGTGTGCAAATAGTCTTGCGAGCTTTTGTCTTTACTATGCCATCAAGCTTCTGTTAGGCTGCCGCATAGCCGAGTTGATAAAAGTCGCGACAACGAAGTAAGTGTTCTCAGCCATTCTTGGTCGCAGCTATAACGAACGCTTAGTCGGTGAAGACATAACACTTACTGAGTGTGCAATCGAATTCTGATCATCACCGTGTTACCCATATAGAGGACATACTCTGAGTGATTGGTCGTACTAGAAACAAGAAAATAGCTATACACGTATATGTATAAAGGGATTTCCAAACTCAACTGGAAGATGCTCTCGTACGATTCTCGGCTTTTGATAAAAAAAACTCGTAAAATTCTTCCGTGCATAACAACAACCGAGCAGGGCGTACTTATGAGTGAATGTTTAGGAAAGTTCCACAAGATTAATAACTTTATTTACCAAATAAGGTTCCATTTCTTCTCAATAAATGCATGGAACTGTAGCTGGAGTCCTTGCGCATCTTTCGTTTAACTGCATTAACTAATTAATAATAATCGAAAATAAATTTTACTTAATTAGTTATTTAAATGTATCGCCCCACACAGTCAGCAGACATTCGTCAGCGATAAATCACTTGTACATATATCGACTTTCTAGCACTTTACAACACAACACAACTACTGTTACTGTTATATGGCGGCCATAAATGTTAACTCATAATAGTTTATCACAGTTAAACGCTACAAATCATCAAACAATATAATGCCCCAAAGGCGTTAAACAAAAACAAATACATATGCCTGCATACATGTAAGCAAGCCAGTTAATTCCAAGTGAACACACAACAACAACACAAATGAATGTCGATAAAAATGAAAATAAATAAAAAATAAAATATAAAAAAAAAAAAAACGAATGTTACAAATGACAGAGAACCGTAAGGTTTAATTTATTGATAAAACAAAAATGGTCAAA
>KK502434.1:351156-369567 GCA_000688735.1 Glossina austeni | reverse complement strand
AACTGGGGAGCGGTTGGGCTAAACGAATGGAATTAGAGGGTACAGAGACAGTGTCCTCGAGTTCAAATTTCTCAGTGCCGTTTTTTTATTTGACCACCATACTTTGACCGGATATAGTCCGAGTTTTATTGCAAAGTTTTGTGACTTAATAAAATACAGGATCTATGAAAATTTTGTTTCCCAGCCAATGTCCTAATGGCTGCAATCTGGATTCAAAAGCTCCCTTAAAAAAAAGCTTCGATTTAACTGGGGAGCGGTTGGGCTAAACGAATGTAATTAGAGGCTACGAAGTCAGTGCCCGCGAGTTCAAATTTCTCAGTGCGGTTATTTTATTCGACTATATATACTTTGACCGGATGTAGTCCGAGTTTTATTGCAAAGTTTTGCGACTTAATAAAATACAGGATCTATAAAAATTTTGTTTCCCAGCCAATGTCCTAATGGCTGCAATCTGGATTCAAAAGCTCCCTTAAAAAAAAAATTTTTTTTTTTTTTTATTAAATAGTATATACATATATATATGTATGTATAAGAATAGTATATATATATATATGTATGTATAAGAATAGTATATATGTATATATGTATGTATAAGAATAGTATATATATATATATTTAGTATATAGTATATATATATAGTGTATATATGTATGTAGCATATAGTATATATATATATATATATGAAGTGTAAACTTACCAACTATTTCTAACGGGACTTAGGTATATTTTATTAGTGTACATACATAAAGGGATTACTTATGGTTCCGAATAAAAAAAAAAGTCACTAATTAGCTGAGTGGTTAAGTAGAAAAAATCCTATCTGTCCCGTTTATATTTGCATCATACAAGTCCGTTCTTCATCTTCCTCTTTCAATGCCAATAAATCAAACCGTAATGCTTTTACAATACGCTTTGAAGTCTTCGCTCAAAACATTTTGATTGATTACTTAGCAATTATCTTATTGAACAGTATCAGTTGGTTAAGCAGTGAACGGCGCTATCTTTTTTTTTTTTTTTTTGTTTATTTATTTTTTTTATTATTACTTACTTTGCTTAATAACTTCATTCTTGAGAATTATAGTTTGCTTTAAATCACCGCCAACTGGCAACATAATAATTTATGTGTTTAGTGGACATACATTCACATGAGCAGCAAGCCAATCATTGAAAATTGCATAGAAATTGAGTTTTTGTAATGGTAGCTAATTACGGTATGAATGAGGACTTCCAAGAACTTCAACTCTGGACAAATCAATTTTCTTAACTGTTTTATTATTTTTCACAAAAAAAAAAATCAAAATAAATAGAAAAATAAAAATAGAAAAAATTGTCAATTAAGCAAAATAAGGAAATTATCACAAGTTCTACCATATGCAGAAAAAGTACATAATTTACAGTTAATATGAAAATGAAATGATTTCGAAAAAAGAAAAAGATTTCAACATTTGTTTTTTTTTTTTTTCTAGTTATAATAAAGTTCATAATGACTGACTTATGGAAACATTAAAGCAATTCTAAAGATGACTTGTTTTTTAGTGCATGTTATTAATGATTTTATCTGACAATGTAAGCGCTCTTATCTATTAAAAAAGCACACAGTAGCAGTTTCCCATATAAAAACCAAACAAGGTTTCTACAAATATTCCTTTCCGTCGTATCATTTCCTTATTAATAAAGTCTCAGACATTTCCTATTTTCCAACTCTTTATCAAAAAACCAGTAAGCGTTCCTTCTCGCTATCTCTATCTCTATCTCTTCCTCTGCCTCTTCCTACGACTGTCGTCGTCGTTTTCTTTTCTACTTTTGTAGTTGGTGAGTTAGTTTAATAGTGAAACAAACAAACTGTTAGACTTCCATAACCGGCATATTTACACCTGTAACCTATAATATACCCGCATAGAAAACTTTCTGTTATTCGTTGCCGTCAATGTGCCAGTAATTCGTTTCACAGTCGTATCCACTATTCTTAATATATAATTTGCATCATCGCGGTTCACACATGAAAATTATTGATTAAAATTACCCATCTACGCGTTATGCGTGGTTGTTGTCAGCAGAACACCCCTTACATTATCATACAAAGCGAGTTTCATTTTCCCGGTAATTGCGGTTCGTTGACATCGTACAGGTAGGTACCTATAGAAGGTGATAGTAATAAAGTGGTTGGTGAATTGCTTTAACCACCATTTTTGAGAGACAACGTGAATGCGATCGTGATGATTAATTTTAGAATACATGCATACACACACACATACGCAAAAAAAAAAAACATGCAAACGACATGGATAACAAATAATATTTCAGGTAATATACTCGTCCAAAAACACCGGGTGCTTACTCTATAAAATATGTGAAAATAGTCGACCTCTTCTTATGTGATACGATAATTACATAATTACTTGAATATCTTATAGCAGACGAAAGCCTTAATGAAGCTCGTTTTTGCTGTGTGTGTTCATGATTTTTTTCCCAGAGAGACAACTTTATTTATTTACCTTTGTTTTTGTTTTTTTTTTTTTTTTTTTTTTTTTTTTTTTTTTTTTTTTTTTTTTTTCATTTTGTTATTTTCCCTATAAGATCTAAAGCACTAAACTTTGATCTGTCGTATGTTTTATATAATATAGTGAATGACCTCTACTCCACTATTCTGCACATGGCCATATACATATACATATATACGTAAGAAAAAGCAAAGACCTAAACTAATTTAATCATTATTACGTCATTATTAATCTGTATTTCTCTTTCCACCACAAAACAAGTGTTTTGAAGTTTCAACGAACTGAGGGCAAGACGAGGCTAGGTTATAGGAATCGCAAAATCTTTTAAAATAAATTTAAAAAATGAATTTTTTTTAGGAATACATTATTTTTTGTTATTAAAATATTATTAAAGAAGTTTGTTGTCATCACTGAAGCATCGCCGAAGGATGAAGAGTATATTCTCTTTGTCAAAACGTTTGCAACGCCTAGAAAGAAGCTTCAGAAAGCCGATCAGCATTAAATTCTGAATCGATTTAAACATGACGGTCTGTCCGGTTGTCGGTGAGTGTAATGTCATATTCTATGGGCTATGCTATAGTACTTGCGCCCAATTTTATCGCGTGTCATAATTTAATTTTTTCCTAAAACCTTGATAACGCACAGAAACGAGCTTTAAAAACCAAGTGCGTCTATTTGACTGTCCATCTGTCCGTCCGCCCAACTGTATAGTATATTTGGTAACCATTCTCCCATTAGCGCAAATAAAGATATCAGCTCGGAATTTGCGAAAGAATTTGAAAATGATCCAAACTGATCGACTTTTCCTGAGAAAATTTGAAAAATTCGATGTTTTTCCATACAACGATTTTTCAAAATAACTCGTTGTACGAGGAGTGTTTGAAAAAGTGGACTGATCCGAACTATTTTCATTAGTTTTCGTCTTTGCGTCAAACCACGTCAGTGTATCAAATTTCATCAAAATATCTTAAAACTTTTCGATCTGTAGGTTGAATCCAAGAGTATACTTTGACGGGGACGGGTTTTCTTTGTTAGATTTTGTACATGAGTTTATGAGGAATTTGTAAACTCGATACACGTAAATCTAGATTTAGCTTTTCAAATGGACATAAGAATCCATTTGCATTCATTTTAATGCTGTTTCAATAATATTCGAACCGTTTATTTTCTATTGTTCTAAAGGGATATGAAAGGTATTACGTAACAAACTTTTTACAAAAAGTAACGCTGCGTTTGTGGAGATGTATGAAATTCCACGAATGCCACGAAAGGGAATCGACTTTCTACGATTTCCACTATGCTTTGTTAAGTGGATAAAATTCTATTTGAAAATGGAACTCAAAACGCTTTCTTGAAGACATGCCCGTCGAATGATGTCGATGTCTCGTCAAGGATCCGTGAAGGGAACCATTTAGGTCGTGCGATATTTTCCTTAGATCTCAAAGATCTCCCTACAGTTATTCAATATGCGAAAATTCATAAGGACGCAAATAAGGTTGAATTGCGTTTATCCTTTAATTCCTTAGAAGATCTGCAGCTGCTACAAACCGAGGTAAATCGTACTGTCTTACGATGTAAAGTAAACTAGATGTCTTTAAACTTGAGTAAATGCCAAAAATTGACTATTTCTAGAACGCCCCCTCTCCCCTCCTGTATTTGTGTATATCGATAATATTAAATTGGAAGA
This sequence comes from Glossina austeni, assembly GCA_000688735.1. Lineage (NCBI taxonomy): Eukaryota > Metazoa > Arthropoda > Insecta > Diptera > Glossinidae > Glossina > Glossina austeni. Next base: position 365,379 of record KK502434.1, on the reverse strand, counting down.
AGTCTTTACGTTTTCTGATCTAACCGCCACCTTTTGTAGAAAGTTCCGCTTCAATCTAGAGATTGTCTAGGCTTTCGCTAAGCGAGAAACGAAGAAATTTCTGGACGCTTATATAAAGAAAAGAAGACCCGTTCTTCAATACGTTTCAATGTTTTGGTCCCCTAATTCTATCCATCGCTATGGGAAGTTATTTATGACTCGACCTGATACCTAAAATACCCTAATTTCGAAAATTGCTGCAGCACTAACTACAATTTTAATTAAGATATTTTGCTCTTTTAAAAAATCCGAAAATATTGAACAAAAAAATACAATCTTCAAGGTTTTGCTAGAATACAACCAAAGTTCCAACGTTTCTTAACCCTGTCCCAGCCTTAATAAGTAAAATATTATCAAATATTTACATAACCTTAACTTCCGTAAACACATCTACCCCTGAGAAGACGACAATAATATCCGATAATATTTTCAAGTATTAATTACCTTGTCACAGATCCTCTTATGCCAACTCATTACACAGACAAAAAAAAAAAAGAATCTAAAGCGATTCACTTGTTAAGCTAAACTTTATCTTTAAGTCTAATCTTGAGTGTTAAGCTAAACTTTATCTTTAAGTCTAGTCTTGAGTGTTAAGCTAAACTTTATCTTTAAGTCTAATCTTGAGTGCCCGACTTTTATATTTTTTATATAAATATATGGCTTGAAAGAAATATGTATGGGCTGTTGATCAGAGATGCTTATCTATACATATATATAGAGATTTGTATATATATGTGAAAGATTTTTATACAATTTCTGGGTGTAACAAGCAATTCCCCTGATAATCCAAATATATCTTTGATCTTTCGATGTCAGTTATAAGTAAACTACAAGAAAATAAAAATTTCTTAGAAATAAATTTGGTTGATTTTTATGTTTTTATGTTTTCTGTGTATTTTTTAAATCATACAAAAAAAAAAAAGAAAAAATAAAACATTCACTTATCCATATGAAAGAACTGCTAAAGTCAAAGTGTAGAATCATAAATGACACACACGTGTATGTAATTCTGATTTCTGTTCGAAAGTAAGGAAATGTTTAGTAAAACAAACATTGTTATGTGTGTTTGCTGAATTTAAAAAAAAAAAAACAAAAACAATAATAATATAATTTTTTTAAAAAGACTTTCAAAAAGCGACAACTAGTTATAATCGGATGGTTAAAGACACCGATGTACATAACATTTATATTATAATTCTAACAACAATTTTGAAGCGCATAATGTGCATTGAATGGGTGCATAAAATATTTTATGACTTACATCTTCTGGCAATTACTTACTACTTTTTATGAATTTTTGGAATGTACACAAATCTAACAAATTTTTATGAAGTCATAAAAGAAGAATTAAAGTTCGTCTTATAGAGACTGCATCTACCGGCTTAAAAAAAAAAAAAAGAAGACAATTTATTATAATTTATGATTGTGAGATCAACTTACGCCCCCCGCCTACAGAATATCCAAGGTAAAAAATGTAATAAAATTTACGAATTTTATAGGATAATGAAAATAAAATTGTATATGAAAGTGAATTTCGAAAAAAATTTTATAAGGCACTGTGACAATTACATGAAATGACCGGGTGATCTAAGTCTGTTATGCTTGTTTGTCACAAATATTATGAGACGTCAAAATTACATCTTACTTCCACTTAGTCTTGCTTACGCGAACTTTTTGCAAGAACTGTTATATGAGAGAAAATTTAAAGAATACACTAACGTGAATCAAATATAAGACTGAAACTGTTCAAGAACACTTATACGGGAGGGAATTTAAAAAATCGCAGAATGTGAGTCAAATTTAAGACTGGAAATTTCTATTCAAATCATTATTCTGAACAAATTTTCATTATAAAAAAGTAAAAACTAGAACTTTGTTGCTGTTACAAAAAGGTTGACTGGAACGCTTATATACAATTTTTAAAAAAAATGATCTCATTTTATACCATTCAAATTTCCACACGCCAAAAAAACATTTTCATTTCGTGTCATTAAAAATTTGTAACAAAGCATTCAAAAAGGCCATAGGCTAACACATTTCTTCCTGCTATTCATTGCCGACTTCCTGCGCTTAACAGAAAACCCTATCAACTCGTTTGCAGCCGACAACACCTGATGTCACCCCTTTTGCTTCAGTAAGGCACCATGCAGGAAACAAGATGCAGAGCAAACGCTGCACGGCGAATGACTGACTGAATTGGGACTTCATAAAAATTTCGGAATGGGGCCAGGGTAATAGGATAAGCTTTAACGCCCTCAAAACTCAAATCTGCCTTCTAACGTGCAACCGCTCCCTTTCGGCGGAGTCAATGCTGTCAATGTAGAAGAACTGGCAATCCTTGATGCTTATGGGACAAAGCATATGTTGTATGGCATATACATATAGGCCTTAGGTTTTTTCAAGCGGTGCAAAAAATACTTCACTGAAGCCGATATCCGTACCATTTACACCGCCTATATCCGGTATTTCCAAAATTCTCGATTCACTTAAACGTTGACATAATGTGGGCTTTTTTGTGTTTATGTACAGGTGCATTTAAGGCCAGTGTTTCACCTATTAAGTCCTTTAACAGGGCTACATAGATTTCTTAACTTTACCGCCCATTCGCCAGAGATGTGCCTGCATACCGCAGAACGTTCACAAACCCTACTTACTCTCTCCATCTCTCTCTGCCTATAATCTTTACTGATCTCCAACGTACTTCCACGTAAACGGGACCTCCTCCAACCGTAGACAAAAAAGAAAAAGAACGCATATATCATGTGGCGATTGATGAAACCTTATGATTTTTCCCATTATTTTGAAAATTACAAAAGCAGCTTCACTAAAGCAACTTTGACTTGATATTATGACCCATCTCATCGTTAAGAAGAACATCGGTACACTCTAAAAATCAGAGGCGACATCATAACCCTAAGAAGTTATTGAACGATATGTTGATTGTTGAAAGTAAACACTGTATGGAGAATTCGTTCGAATCCACTCCATTTTCAATAAAATTCATCCTGGCGGAACAACATGACAGTGTAGGAAAGTGTGACAGCGTTGCGAATACAAAAATGCGTAAATAGGAATCAAACAGAGGGCCAGAAACGGCTAAACGGATTCAGAAAAAGCATTCGATTGAAAACAAAACTCCGAATCGATTGGTGTAATAAGAGTTCGATTTATCTCAAATGCTTTAGTTCTGTGTTGCATATAAGCGCAAAAATTTAATACACCTTTAGCTCGATTCTTTTATCCGTGCATTTGTTGATATGCCTACGTGGTCACTGGTAACAGAATGAATAAATAAATAAAGATGGTCTGTAGTAGTGGGTGATATAAGAATTCTCCGCCGTTCTTTTGCCACTAGATGGTGTTAACGCTTATATATCGGCCTACGCTGACCTGATTATACATTTCAGCTTACTTTTTTTGCGAAGACAGTTTTCTAACTCATTGCTCGTGTAAAAAGTTATATTGATTTGAAAATCAGTGAAATATCTGAAGAAATACGTTATGTGATGTAGTGAACGGTGAGAATGGTGTGAGTAAACGAAGGATCCAGGAGTGGTTTGCTCGATTGCGTTCCGTGAATTTCGATGTCAAAGACGCACCTCGTTCTGGGCCATTTACTGAAAAAGCCAATTAAATTTGCAATTAATGTAGCAAGACCGGCGTGCAAGTTGTCAGGAAATAGCGGAGACACTAAACCTTAACCTCATGACAGTTTGGAATCATTTGAAAAGGGCAAACTACAAAAAGAAGCTCGAAAGAAGATCAAAAAACCGCGGGGACTTTTTATATGAGCCATTATAATAATAGGAAGAGCTACAGATTTGTCGAGCATGTCCACGCAAAAGATGTCGAAACTTATCATGGATTCTTGTTTTCAAAAAGCATGGACATGAACAATAAGTTAAATATGAGGCACTCTACCCCCAAAATCATTATTAATCACTCTTCAGCTTCTCTGAGTGCACGGGAAGTTATGCCATCTTTTCTAAATCACTTTCGCAAGCCACAAATTGCACTCGCAAGTACTTTGTACCCAAAAGTAGAACGAAATTCACAAACACTCTCATCGACACTTTCATTTGCAGACGTCAATTCTCTTCGCGCCTCGCATCTCTAACACATTCTATTGCAGGAAATTTGTGAAGTCTTCTACAGTCAGTTCATATTTTTTGACAAGACCTTTAAATATATATGCAATAGACAATTGTAACGAATGTAAGTTAGTATTAGGGCTCGTGAACTTGCCACGATTGAAAGCAAATTCTCATGAAACAAAAAAGAAAGGTGGTCCGAAGGTTCTAGAGAAACTAGAGCAAACTTTTTTTATCCTGCCAAAGAACCTTATGGAACACGAAACTAAACGAATAACGAAAGACCCACCCGCTTGTAAGTTTGCTTGCTTTTCGAAATCACTCACGTTGCAAGCGATGGTGTTCGTTTGCTTCAACAAACTACATCTTGAACTTCTTTCTTGACTTCACTTTGCGCAACAATCGTTAGAATTCCGAAAGTCGGATATCAATGCAATCGGCCATTAGTGCCTGTTTTACGGTATCAGATTCTTCGTTGGCAAAGGTATAACACATCGATTTAATGTACACCCACCCAGCTGCGGCCAATCACTGTTTCTTTCTCTTGCTCTACCTCGTTTTAACCATCTCTGTGTTATACATACAACAGGCGTTCCTTCAGTGATGTATCATCCAGCTGAGCAGCCAAGTAGGCAAGATTCCAAGTCAGCGTTCGCGGGTTCAAATCTCGAGCGCGATGGCGTTTCCTTTGATCACAGCTATAGTGAGTGCATAGTAGGTAAAGTCATAAGATTTATCGGCTCTGCACATACCCATCGCCTCCTTGTTTCTTCCTCTTTCTTCTCTTCCTTCTGACAGTTTTAAGTGCACGTTGTTAATGCGATAAGTGTAGAAGGTATCCCCATGTATCCCCATTTTGTCTTCAAACTTTACACCGGTATATTTTACGTTTCCGTTAAACAGTGAAGTACTTATGCTTACATAGCATGTCATTTCTACTTGCGCCTTGTTATTTATTAAAAAAAAAAAGAAACAAAAAATGTAGAAAAATCAAAAAAAAAGGTAATCGCCCCCGGGTGGAATATAGCTTTTTTTAGTCGTTCGTAGTGTTAGCAATCAACACATGTCCGTAAAAGCAGACGAAATTTCTCTTTTTATTTTTAAAATGCAAAATCACTCTATCTTGAATTAAACGGGGAAAATGTTTTAGTTATAACTATGATAACGAACCTTATTGGCTTGTTTTTTTTTTTTTTTTACCGTTACTGAAAAGCAATCATCGATCATCATTGTATGTGTGCAGGCGAGTAAAACGTTTCCTTTTACACAACGCTTTAACTATCGCGTACAGATTTGGTTAAACAGTGTTAGTGGCAATACCGTTGGCCAAAAGTGCTTCCGCCTTACTTACTTAAGAGTAGAAGTAATAATATCAAGACAAGAAAACAATTTGCTACAAATAAATAGTAGAACATCTGATGCGCAGCGCACTTAGTTTCGCGTTCATTACTCTTTGAAGTCAAGCAACAGAGAATTCATGGTTCGTTTTCCTATTTTAACCAAAACATTCGTTTAGGGGAATAATTTTTTTTTTTTTTTTTCTTCTAAAAACATTCTAATCATAATTTCTATGCCAAGTTTACAATAGAGCTCTGCGCGCTTTATGATTTGTCAGGTACAGTATCGGCAAAAAGCACCTGTGTATATATACATTTATCGTTATTAGCCAGCCAAGCAGTCAGTAAGTCAGTCATGTTTTTCTTTCTTTTTTTTGTTTTTTTTTTTTTTTTGCTCTTTTTTCATACTTCTTATCGAATAGTGATGGTGATGGCAATAGTGATAATAATGATGGTGATTGCATGATTCATTCATTCCGCATTTACAACAATAAAATGCTAGTGCATCGCGCTTGATGAAACACAAAATTCAGCGGAGCAGAAAATCAGATCGCAAAAGACTATACCGTCTTCATCTTTCTTTCTTTCTTTCATGTTTTTTTATCATTTTTATTTTTCTGCTTTTATTTGGTAGGGTGTAGATAAACACTGCTACCTACAACTATATACGACAAGATTTGACAGGCACGGTTAACAAACAAGTAACCCTTTCTTTTCAAAAAAAAAATTTTTGATATTCGTTGGGAAAACCTCACGACAGACCGTATAAGCACGCAATCGAAATACAACCGATGCATTTCAATGAATTAAATCAAAAAAAAAAAAAAAAGTCCATATCATCGTAGCACCGATTGTGATTTTTTTTTTCAAAAGTTAAACAACAACAACAACAACAACAAAAATTACATGATGATCGGTACGTTATGGTTAATTATTAAGAGCGAAACTTTAGGGTGGGAATTGATGCGTTTCAAAAGCACAAGAAAACGTAATACTTTATGGAAAAGGAGTTAATAATTAAATCGGCTACAACGCGACACTGTAAAGCTCTGCTACTTTTGACGTTCATAAGGCCGGAGATATAAGTAAGTTACGCTTAAACAGTAAACGTTCATTCAATCCACCTGCTCTATCACGATTCTCAAAGTTTTCGAGAAACACTATTTTTGCTAATGAGATTTTCAGGTCCAAAAAAACTCCATTTGAGCCGTTCTACCCTTTCTCTGATGTACTATGTCCCCAACTTGAACTGAAACGCTTCTAAAACCATAGGTCGCTTAAAGTTTGATGACAATTGTTTTCTTAAACATCCCCTGGAAAACAAACTGTTAAGGTAAACTAAACAAAAGAGAGGGCAGGAGAGAGAAAGTTTATCTTAAGCTTAAATCGAATTCTAGTCCTTCCTATTCCATTCTTTACCTGCATTGAAATTCGCAGAGAAACACTACTATTAGCTAATGGCAGTTATTAGGCATATCTTCGCTTCATGAGTAAATGAACTTTGTATGGTAGGTATATAGCTTTAAAAGCTACATAGAGGGAGGAACTAATAACATAAGATGCGACATACAAATACACATTATCTGGTAATTTCGATTAAACTTAGCAGCATCTCACGTTAGTTGAATTTAGAAAATATTTAAGACAACAATTTCAGAACATCAGTTATCGACCTGGGGTAATGAGAGATGATTTTACTGTTAAGCATTTTTTTTACTGTCGAATGAAAAATCTTTTGATCACGAAACTGCTGTCGAGTAACGCCAGCCATAAATGGACTACTGATCTTGCCTATGTTTTAGCTCTAGCTGGCGAAAATGAGACACGAATGTGAAATTCTGTTTGTTCCTTAGAGGACAAATAGAAACGTATAATGATAAATAGGTTGATTTCTTCAGTAAATTCTTTGATTTTTTTTAGTAAAGTAAGTTAAAAATTTGTCATAAAAGAAAAATGAATCAATAAATTAAAAAGCTTAAGTCCATTATAAAGATATGGCTCAAGTTAGCTTATCCAAAGTATTATTCATCATTAGCCCTTTCGCGACAAATGTTTTGTGTAAAATAAGGATCTTGAACGGAAAGGACGATTGGACAGTTTCTAGTTGACGATCCCTATTGCTTTTACTCAAGTTATAATTCCTTTAGGTATCATCTGGGAACTATGAGCATAAGCATACCGATTTATACAGATTTATACAGATTCGACAATTGAATCCCTTCTGTTCTTGCAAATGCGCGACCATCCATGGAATTCGATGCCGAGCGTTTGGCGAACATGTCGTAACGCCAGACACAGTATATTGCTAAGGCTAAGGACTAAGCCTTTGGCTAACCCTTTTGGTCGCGGTATAATGTAACATAGCTTGCCAAGAATGCAAATCTTACTCAAGCAGATTCGTAGACGTAAAACTTCGTAATCATAAGAAGACAAATCCAATAAGAAAAAATTGCAGTTTTATGCTCTTAAACAGCCCTGGGCGTGAATACTCACGATAACCTGGCTTTTGGGAAGTAGCCCACGTCTTTCCTTTCCATTGCCGAAATTGTTTTTGATAGTTGTCCGTCCCATCCCAGCATACACTTATTATAGATGATAAAATCGCTTGGATGTATAACAAAAACAGTTCGTATACCTCCGTTGATAAGTTTAAAAATGATATTCAACCCCATGGTACTCGTACGATATTGTTCGGAAGGTTGAAACAATGTGGACAGAGGCATTTATAACTACTTTAAAATGTATTGGGAAACTCCCAGCGTGTATTTAAATGAAGCTTATCACTTCGCCTCTATTGTTATTTTTGTCTTTCTTTTTTTGTAAAAAATTTTATCTTTCTTTCTTCATTCGATGCGTGTGTTTACAAGTGTGACAAGCAAACAAACGGTTTGTACCGCTTGTTGATTACTCCTCAATGATAAGCGAAAAAAAAAAAAAACAAAGAAGGAAAACAATTTCTGATATAATGAAAAACAAGAAGAATTGCAAAACATTAAAACCTTACTCAAAGCATCAATTTATTGCGAAATTCATCTAATCTGTGTAGAAAATTCATTATAATTTCACAAATGACAGTTTACGGTAATCGCTTGATCTTCATAATTTCATACCATTTGAACACATTAATTTATTAAATTGATGGCATCAAGTTGAAAGAGTTGTCATAATTTCCAATCCAAGTCACTGTTGCATTACATTCATAAAAATATTTATACTACGAACGAAAAATAAAGAGAATTTCTTTATGAAACAAACGGTATTTATTTATTTTTACGAATCTCAAATTATTAACCGGCATAGCTTTAATAATAGTCAAATAACTCTCCTTGTTACGGGTTCGCCCTTAGCAATGGAGAACACTGTGTTTTTAAACGACTTCGACTCGGTTTTATCCGCCTTGATAAGTCTTTTGCACGATACTCGCTCAGTTAATCGATTGTTCACGGATCTTACGCAGAGATCCAGGTCTCATCTTTTGTAGAGATGTGTTTTATAATGCCGTGGAAGTCCAAAATCATTGCTTCACAAACTTACTAATACTCAAAATACCATCATTTGTGGGCTCGAAAAAATCCTTGTTGCTATGCGGCGATACCGCAAAATATATTGAGATGAAACTCTACATAGATGTCAAAAACAGCATTAAAATCTACTTTGACGATGTCATAGTGTCCGCAAAGCTTAACTGAAAAATTCACTTTATTTCTTGTTCACGACATTATAGTGTTACGAAAATCCAACATTCCATGAAATGAGCCTCCATGAGGAATAACCAAATTTTAAAGAAATCAAATTCTGAAAATAGTAAAACCAAATACAACTTCATTACGCTTTACCTGCGGATGAGATTGCGAGACGCAGCAAATCGTAGAACATTTCGCTGGTAAAAAGGAATTAACAAGAAAGTGTCACAATGAAATTCGCTACTGATCGCTTGGGTGACGGGGATATAACCGGAATATTTTCAAAAGGCAAAGTCATTCGAGTCCAGACATTCAAACGGATAAAACGAGAAGAAACATTGGAAATAATTTGTAAGTAGATTTTCCTAAGAACTGCAAATAAACCCTAACCCCCTTTAACCTAAAAATCACAATTCAGTAGTGCGAACTTAGTCGCAAAAGGAGTCGGAGAAGAACGTAGAATCGCAATAAGCATTTTACGTTATATGTTACGTTTATGTGCGCTTGACATCTATTTATCTTTCAATCTAGTAGAGCAAAATACACATTTATGTCCGTTATTAAAAATAAAAACAAATAAAACCACCCTAGTGGCCCACGGCCCGACGTTAAATGCCCTGGACCATGCCGCAGTTGTTCATATAACGACTTTGCAAACTAAGGCACCATAAGGAAAGTGATCTGGAAAGAGGCCCGATTCTTGGGCCAAGCCAGGTCGGAGTGCCCTAAATTTCATCAAATATCTTAGAAATCTGCTGCCTATGGGTTGAACACAAAAAACACAGAATAGACAGATGGACAAACAAGCTCAGATCGATCCGAAAAATGCATTAATAGATGGACTTATTTAGAGGACTTTCGCGTGTTGCATACATTCGCACAAACTTAACATACCCTTGTATCTCAAGTGGTGAAGGGTACAAATAGTAAAAATAAATTTATTTAATAATAATAATATTTCTTAAAATATTTTTAATTAATTTATTGATTCGTTTTTTTTTAAGGGCAGTAATGAGTATCATTGCGAAATAATTTAGTAGTGTGAAGTTAATCCGATTTGATAGCAAAGATGCTGGACTGAAAGATGCGGTCAATTTCTAATCAAATGTCTTCAAATGCCTTCAGGTAGAATATTTTGCTTCATCATTAAAGCAATAACAAATCTACTGTATAATGCCGTTCAATCATTCATTCTTTCATGGCATTTATTAGTTCGACGAGCGCATGTGCAGCCAAGTGTATTAAAGAAAATTATTATTAGCGTTTCATAGAATAATTTCAATTATTACACCTGCTCGTATCTCTGTTTGCTCACTCATTGCACAAAAACATTATTATCGTCATTTTAAAAATGCCATAATGTAAATGCGCAACAACAACAACAACAACAACAACAACAAGAACACAACCAAGAAAAATAAAAGAACTTAAAGAAAAACCTCAACATTCTCGGCTACTTAATAAAAACCAACTATAACCGATTTCAGCAACAAGAATATTAAAAAAGGAAAATCTAAAATACAGTGTTTCTTAAAGGAAGCAACATGGACCGCAACTAGCTCGCTTCTCTTTTTTTTTTACTCTATCATCACTTTACGCAACATGTAAAAGAGTCGTGAAGCCTTCTCAACTTCCAGTTTAGTTCCATTTTACTCATCTTAAGGGTATCGCAGAGCCATCAAGGTTTCTTCAAAATAGTATCAAGTTTGCTACAGACTCATTTATGCAAAGGTGCTTGGAATAAATTCTAATGAAATACTCTTGATGACGTGAACATCAATCCATGGATGAAAAATTGTCATTAACAGAAAAAAGATACATTTTTGAATCGGCGAACTATTCGCCTCTATCTTTCAATCGACTTCACTTTCCACCTCCTTAACAAAATTGAATCAAGAAGTCTTAAGAATTCCGAAGTTATTGCGTCAACGCGCTCACATTTTTCTTTCCATTCAAAAGAGTGATCTGAGCGATCTTTTTCTTCGCAATAACGGAAAAGAGAACAATCTACACTTCAATCTCTACACTCAAGCGATGTAGACTTTGTTCAGTTTGTTTCAGGCAGTCGTGGGCCTAATCACACCTAGCACTTTCAGTGTCCTCTGCTGATTAAATCGAGATATTTACAATGCCAACAGCCTGATGGTTCTACATTTGTTTTACTTATTGGCAAACTACGGTAAAATGTCTTAAGTCATGTGGACTGTGCTCTCGTAAGACATTCAATAGCATTACATTTCCTTAAGCTAATTTCTATTAATAATCGGTGAGTTATCATAACGGTGACAAAGGCCGTTCAGGCATCATAATGACACGTCTTCTCGCAAGTTATTAGTCTTTGAAGACTTTTCCATCAGATCTTCAAGTTAAATCATTCCGCCAAACGTCGTATTTGCCTGGCCACATTAGAAACTCAGAAAATAAAGAAGAAGAAAGACCAAGCTAAAGCGGAAAGAAGGAAGAACATACTGAAGGCTATTCTAGAAACCGACCTTTGGATTCGAAGGATTGCTTTGAAGAGTACAAAAGAGATAATGATGAATAAATAAATATTTTTTCGAGAAAAATGAAAAGTTTTTCTGAACACGCCTCGTACAATGAAAGGCGCAATCTATACACACATTATATCACCCTTGCTACGAGATATATTAAGCTTATGCGGATATGCACTGCACCTAGAAGGAGTTGAAATTGTTTGCATTGTCTTTTAAAGCAAGGAAGGATTACGTTCTGGATTTATGGAGGAGTGATCAGTCCATATGTCCATATGTCCATATGTCCAGTGATATATGTGCCCAATGTTTTATATTCAAATCAAAGGTCGCAATTTTCCAGGCTTTGATGAAATTCGATACATTGACATGTTTAGTGTTCAAGCATGAATCCTACTGAAAATGGTTTAGACGGGACCATGTTTTCTGAAAAGCGTCGATACCAACTAATGATTAGATTACAATATTTTCAATTAAATTTACTACAAAGTGCTGCCAAATCGATAAAAATATGTGGTTTGAATTATTAGGGGGACCCATAACTAATCAATTATTTTGCATTCCTAGACAAAATGTTTTTTTGAAATGACATTTTTATTTTTTACTCGTTTATGTAATCACCAACGTTTGCGATGACTTGTTGCCATCGTTGCTGCAAAAGTTCAACCCCCCTCCTGAAAAAGTGGGGTGGGTGTGACTTAAAATATAACTCAAGGTGCGTTTGGACATCGAATAAGAAATTAACATTTTTATTTCATAACGAATGCTCCAGTGACCTGAACAGATGGTAGCCCGACGGTGCTAAGTCTGGAGAGTATGGAGATTGCGGTAGAAGTTCCCAGCTTAACTGCTTAATTTCCTCTTGAGTAATCTTCGCTGTATGGCCTTTATTTATGGGCCTCAGATAACAGGTGTGGAATCCATTTATCTTGTCTATGTATCTTGCCAATTTTTTTTAAATGCCGTTGTACGGTGGACCAAGTAGACCCAAGACTTCTTGATAGTTCCTGAATTGTTAACCTTGGATCGGACTCCATTAGAGATTTATCGTCGTTATAATTGAAATATGGGTAACTCTAATATATACGGAATATGATAAGTGCATTACGGTATATAATATAACGTACGATATGTTTACCGATTGAATGAATCTTCGCTTCATCTTGTAATCAAGCTTTACCTAACGACTTCGGTATAATTGCTTTAGACGTCCAAATGGCCCTTATGGACGGAATTATTCAGTATTCTCAGAAAGAAGAGAGTGTTTTTTTCGGACTATTTTAGTCTCCTTGATGGACAAAACATCTCTCTTTGCGAAATTGATTCGCTGCATGTGACAAAGTTCTGGTCTTCATGTTTCAAAGTCTTCAAAAGTTCAAGCTGGCCAAGGATATGTGCAAAGCTACTGAATATTTAATATTGAGTATTAAAAGTACAACATGCGCTACTAATGTTTTAGTAACAGTTTGCGATAGATTTTTCTCGTCGTTAGTGGTATCCTCTAAGTATTATATTTTCTCTGCACATCAGTTTAGTGTAAAGGAAAAGTTTGAGAACTCTTGAATTTAAAATGAAAATCGCTTTCTTCCTCATATTTATACAAAAATTCTACTCCTATCATGAAACCCTAATAAATGCTAGATAATGCGTGTAACCATCCATGTAATTTAGTAATATTGATGTAAATGAATGACAATTGCCATCGAATGAATTCCGTGATTAAATTTAACTTTGCTTTGCTTGCGCCGTTAACACATTTTATAAATTTCTATAAAGCGCAGGAATAATGCAGAAAGAGAAATAATTTACTCCCTTTTTGATTGCACAACAGCTTGAATAACATTACATGGAAAAAAAAAAAAAAAGAAAAAGCAACAGCAATAATAATAATAACAAGAAAGAAATCAATCAATGAATTGTTTATACTGTTTATGGCTATGGTTCTCTCTGCTGCTGATAGTTTTACGCACTGAAAAATTCCTTTATCTACTTTTTCTCCCTGCATTACGGCGATCGTCCACCGTCCATAATCATGTTTAGTCGTCCAATACACTTTATTTTTATTATTCTATTATGCTGATGACTACGGCAACGGCAACGGCGACGACGGCGACGGCGACGGCGATTACGACCACGATCTCTAGCAACAACCGTCACTATATGATTGCAGATCTAACTCTCATGTTCTTTCGTTTGCAGCTGCCACTAAAAATATTGCTATGGTTTATGTATAAAAAAATTAAAATAGAAAGAAAAACTGATGTAAATATGGATTTTATATGTGTCTACCGCTTAGCCTGTCCGTCTCGTCTCGTCTCGTTTGTAGATCATTTTTGTAAACATAATCATAGCGGTCAAGTGTTGTAATCACAATTTTAACGTTCTCTACTTTCAAAATTACTTGCTTGAGTTCTACGCAGTCAATGAGTTAAAAAAAAAAGTTTGCATGAAACACTGGTTGAACAGTTGCCCGGGCAACTAGCTACCTAGACGGTAGACCGACCATACATACAGCTGGCAATATGGATACTGTTGATGACGCTATAAGGTGCAACTTGTTATTCTTATGTTAGAGTTCTTG
>KK502434.1:304589-348253 GCA_000688735.1 Glossina austeni | reverse complement strand
GCCACCTTTACCATATGCTTATCTAATTATTTTTATTTTTTTTTTCTTATTTATCTCTTCACCATAATAATTTCCCCATAAACGTTCCTTAGTTAAGTATTATTATTTTTCATATTCTATTCCTTTAGGAATTTTTAAATTTTATCTAGCTTTTGCTAAGCATAGAAAAAGCAAGAGAACCGGAGATTACCTCGTCACTTGCAAGTGCGATAAGTACTCGTTAATAATTATACATATCATGAGCTGTGTTAAAACTATTCACAGAGGGATCTATTCAAACATTTACTTCATTTGTTCATACCCCAGTATGTTTTAAACCTAATATTGGAAAAAACAGTAACTCATCTTTAGAAATTGTTTTAATGTTTTTGAAAATATTCTACGTCCACTTGTCGAACGAGCGATAACCACGGTTTAATTCGTTATTTAGAGATTTCATAGTTACAAAGGATGAAAAATGTCTTCAAATGCCTTCAGGTAGAATATTTTGCTTCATCATTAAAGCAATAATAACTCTACTGTATAGTGCCGTTCAATCATTCATTCTTTCATGGCATTTATTAGTTCGACGAACGCATGTGCGATGAAACTTCGTCCTCAAACCTGGAAGTAGCTTGATCGGTACAGACTTGTCCTGCTCATCCTCGAAAGTCGTCGAAAGACGTAATAAGTTGTCGCAGAAATATTTTCGCAAGAAACAACTCAAGTCATTGTAAACAACACAAACGAGTCGCGCCCAAATCGCAAAGTGCTTTCGAAGAAGATTATGATCGCAAAAATGTTAGACTTTTCAGTGGAAATGTCAGGCGGAGCCTGTTAACGTTTGCACAACATATAAATAATGCATCGCGGATAAAACAGCAAAGAAAAGCTGGGTCAATGGGTCAATGCCAGAAGAACTACTGAACTACTGAACTACAGAAGAAGAACTGAAAGAAATTGCTTTCAGGTGTGATAGGCTTTCTCATCAACATTTTTTTTTCTTAATATGATTTCTCGTGTTCGTGTAAACGGTAATGGTCGGAAGAAGTCAGGAAAAAGAAAAAGAATGAAGAAAGAATTATGCGTCCAATCGGTAAGTGTTATGTCTTTGCCGACCAAGCACTCGCTGTAGCTACGACCAAGGCAAACACTAGTGCACTTGAGACTCTTCCTAATCTTAAAACTTTTCGTGCACAGTTCTCGAGGCCATTTTGAATGTTCATCACATCGCTGCAAAGCAAGAAAGAGGATGGAAAATGGCGGCTTCTGTTATATGCTTCTTCATATGCAATACGATGATTTAGATGCAACTTAAATCTATCGCGAAAAGCTTCGTGAAAAATCGTGAAATCTCACTCGGTCGACAGTGAAGGGCCTTATAGCCAGAACAAGGCAAGTAAAGTGTAATTTATTATTAAAATTAATTTGAAGGAAACTAAAGTGGATTTGGACAAGCAAAGTGATGAAATCCTCTTTACACTCGAAATTGAAATTTGAAGCCAAACGTTTCTGAGGAACGAAGCTTTGTCAGTTGATGGAAAGTTACCCTTACTTACTTTCACATCTAAAATTTAACGCTTGCTGCAACAAACTGTTTCAGCCGAGTCTTCAACCGATCCTTGCCTTTCAAATGATCTGTCTATGCTTCCCTTAAATAATTGCCTTACAAACGCTGAGTAACAGGAATTCGTCTTAAACTAAGAAATTCTTTAGTAATTCCTTCCCATTGCACAGAGGCAAGCAAAGCTGTAAACAGCATAAAGTGCGCTTTGAAGAAGGAAAAGGCAAACAAATTGTAATAAGAAAATCTAAAATTATCACAAAAGTCTAACAACACCTGTGAACATCTGTTACTGCTGTTGTACTTTTTTTAGATCAAATCAAAAATGGAAAAAAAAATGCCCGCAATATAAATAAATAATTAGAAATGATAGATGAATATATGTTCAACTGCGTCAGTTGTGTGTGTTAGGCCTTCAACAGAATAGCATTATAGTCCATCAAGGTCGACCGTTAAATAGTCCATATCGCCTCTTCTATCGCAGTCCAAACTTGAAAATTTTACTAAATCCCTTTGAAAACCACTTTTTGGGAAAGTTTTATGCGGAGGAGATGGTCCAAAGAAGTAGGACCAAAGGTAGGACAGTAAATTTATATCACAAATCCATTATTCTGTCAACCTTCAGAAGGTACTAAAAAGTAGAACAGTAGAAAAGTAGAAAAGTAGTAGAAGACTCACTTGGTGGAAAAGCTCATATGATCCTGGTCCAAATTTTCCTTCCTCGCTTCCCGTTTTTTTTGTGAACCGCGACTTCTCCGACTTTTTCAAAATGCGACGAGCACTACTCAGCTTGAAAAATGATCTGGTCCTGGTCCAAATTTTCTACTTTCATTTAACACGACGTCTTTTTATACCCATCACCAACGGGTGCGGGGTACATCGATTTTGTCGAAATATGTGCAACAGCCAGAAGAAAGCTCCAGAGGTTCAGCAAAGTATATGTATTTTTGATCAGCATAAAATTCTGAAGCGACTTCCGTCTGTGCAATGGCCGTGACAAGCATTCGCCTGACCGCAAAATTTAAACCATCGATTTCAAATTTGCCAGCAAGATGGGATGTTCTCGTGCGCAGGTTGGTATTAGAAATGAACCAAATCGTCTGGAGGACGCTCACACTGGACCGCGTAAACTGAGAGCTCATTCGTTTTCCAAAAGGAATAAAAAATTAGTTCCTTGCCAATTTTAGATTCGGAAGCCACTTAAGCATGTCTGTACTGCTTAAGCAGGTCCGTCTGTCCCACTTCCCAACTGCCTAGTGTCTGTCATAGACATTCCCCCAGTACCGAAAATGAAAATATCGGCTGGGAATTTCCGAAAAAATTTAAAAATAGATTGAACTTGGACAAAAGACACGCCCACAATACCCAAAAGTTTATGCAGCAAACACTGACAACACATTTGTTTTCCGTGCATCGATATAAATTTCCAGTTTTCCTAAAAAACAAAAAAAGTCGGGAACGTTTACCGAATACTATGGAGTAGGGAAATTTCGATTTTTTATTGTTCTTTTAGTCTTTCTTAGGATAACGGTGATGGGTATGAAAGATTAGGTCGCTGCCGAATATAATTTTCTGACTTGCTTCTATTCAGCGCCTTTTTCAAAATGCGGCGGACATTGTTCAAGTTGGAAAAGTGATCTGGTCCTTGTCCTTGTACTATCAAAGTCACCTTTTTCTAGCAAGGGAT
This sequence comes from Glossina austeni, assembly GCA_000688735.1. Lineage (NCBI taxonomy): Eukaryota > Metazoa > Arthropoda > Insecta > Diptera > Glossinidae > Glossina > Glossina austeni. The sequence goes on along the minus strand of KK502434.1, from coordinate 345,023 downwards.
CACTATTGTGGTCGCTTCTGGCCTGGCCAGGTTACTTCTGTCTTAATAGTTCCTTTCAAAGGGCGTATATGAAAGTCTAGCCGAAAACTTATTTCATTCTGGGATATTTCGACGGTATTACGAAAGTATAAATTACTTGGGATTGAGGGAGAAGCGAACTTTTCCGAAATTTTATTCCTATTGATCATCTTAGTTTTTAGCAATAGCTTGAAATGGCGTAGCACAGTGGTTTCCAACCTTTTTATACCGACCCCCCCGCCTTTTTAAAAAAAATATTAATGCGCCCCCCTTTAAAAAACCGAAACAATCAGATGCTTGCGTTTACTGAAGTTTGGCGGGAGTAAGCACGAGAATAACCGGGATGTTGCAAGTGTTTGTCTTTTGATTCCACGCCCCAGCGGTACTCGGCTCCAAACGCGAAAGCGAGATATTTCGATTCAAAGAAGAGTATGAATTGGATGTTTTAGCATTTGTACACCAAAAATCCGCGGCGGGGATTGTGGATCACGTATACTGCTGATTCATTTTTTTGACACCTATTTGACTTTCTTGGTTTTTATTTGAAAATGATATTTTGGAAACAGCTACATGCCCCCCTTGCAACAGTATCGCGCCCCAGAGGTTGGAAACCACTGGCGTAGCAGTTAAGAAAGGATAACATAGCGAACTTTCGCGAAATTTTCTTCCCATCCCAGTTTTATTATATTACAGACCAAAGTGATTCAAACTCACCGAAAATGGAGTAAATTTACTTCTAATGAAAATGATATATGGCTTGCGTTCCTTCTTTGCGTATGTGGATTCGGTGATTTACTTCTTTATCGAATTAATTCACTTGTTAATTACACTTACAAACGTCGCTGTTTAGTTATTTAAATTTTTACACAAAATATTCGCGTGCGCTTTTAACTCTTTCTCTTCTCAGATCGCGTTCGCGTTCGCAATTCGTTTGTCTGTCCGGTTATCAAATTATTAAGAAATGTGAATTTTATCGCGATGGTATGATGTTCCCAAGCGTAACTTAATAGAATATTTAACATCTTGTCGTTACTGTTGGCTGTTGTTTCATTTTACTGCCGTTTTTTTTTATTTTGTTTCGTTTTTTTTTTTTTAGCTTCGCGAACACAAAGTGTACTGAACTGAAGTGAATCAAAAAACAAAAACAAAAACAAAAAAAAAAAAAAAAAAAAAAACATGCAGCGCAACAAGAATAACAAAAATTAAATATATACGCAAAGGGCAACGAAGCGTTACCAATGAGTTTCCGTTGTTAGAAAAGTTTTCTTTTGCAGATTTATGATTGTTTACCTGTGCACCGACCCAAATGTATGTACACACATATGTATACTTACTCTTGATACGAGCGCGCCTCCCTCCCCCCATTCCCCCCTGTTCCCCGCCCCCATATATACGCTTTTCACATATGTGCATAGATGTTATTCGAGGCTCTTGATGTTTAATAATTGTTTTTAATAAATTTTTTATAGTTTTATGGTAAATTTGTTTTATGCGATCATAAAAATTATTAATGTTTACTTAGAGTGAATTCAACAATTCTCAAAATAATTCACAAAGCGAGTCTAGCAAAAAGACGTCTTATTTTCAATTTTGACGCAATTTTGAACTGTGAGCATACAAGCGGCGCTGAGAAGCCATAGAGCGATACACACTCGCCGAACAAGTCCCTACTTATACGTCTACAATGAATTTAACGAGTAAATTCAAAACTCTCAGGTCAAGTTAGTGACTTCCTCATCTGGGCGAATTAGCAGAAGATATCTACGCTATAGTGCTAGAGTGCGACTGAACGTGCGACCTACTCACTTAAAGACAATCGCAGGAAGTGTCGACACTATAAGCCAGTTTCTACCAGATTTGGCATAAAAGTCGTAGCCGACATGTTTCTAAACTAGAGTTCGCAAAAGAATTGAAGCCAGTCGATCATGCAAAGATCCTTAAATTTACTGATTACAGCTGCCACACAGTCTTAGATATATTGGCTCTCCTTTCCCTCGTGGTTCAAAATGACATCTCTGCTTGAAAGATCCTACGCCTGCCATTTTGAGTGATAAAGTTTTGCCATCGGCCTGGTAAAAATATTAGACCTTCAGCATAGCACTTCTGGGATTTCTGAACAAAAATCGTAATCAAATGATTTTGACCGATTTTTTTTAACTAAGGGTTTTTTTTTAATTAAGGGAATGGCGCAGAGGGCGAAACAAATGGGACTCGGATATGGCAAAACTGATGCTGTACAATGGATGAATTAAGAGTTCCCACCCAACCTTCCTTAATTTGTAGTGGATCACTAGCGATAGACGTGGCCTGACACTGTTATGATAGAAGACGACACCTTTTCTTTTGATGAATGCTGGGCGCTTCACCTAATTTGTCAGCTTTAATCGCATTAATTGTAAGCAATCGTCTGGCTAGGTCAAAGCGGCTTGTGGTACCCGATTTCTTTCCCACATTTCCCACAAAACGAAAAGCATTCCATTTTGTGTTTATATAACTCCATCAATCTTGGAGCATCATCTCTCCCGCGCACTGCTATCGTATGTGAACAATTTCCTATTATTATTATTATTATTATATAAATTTAGCCAGAGAATAAATTCTAAGACTAAAGTCTTAAAGCACTAGCAGCACTAGGCTTTCGGCTTTATTTTTATTAGTATTATTATTAAAAACTCTATTGCACTTGAGGTTTGAACCCACGACCATTGAATTGCTAGTCGAGACTCTTGCCGACTCAGCCACTCAGGCGGATAATTTCCTATTAATCTCTTAAAAAGTGTTTGCACTTCGCTTCAATCCGGTGTATTTTTCATTGTTAACTCGTGTCAACTATTAGGCTACTTTTCTTATGCATCCAAATTATTCCAGACCGCTTTTTAGCCTGTCAACTATTAGGCTACTTTTCTTATGCATCCAAATTATTCCAGACCGGTTTTTAGCCAATATTTAGTTCCTTGACTTTGTCGAATGGTTGGTCGAGTAGTGCATCAAGCTTCTCTAATATCAATCAATTGCGCTCTGCTGATTGCGATAAATCAAATTCATCGCGAACTTCATGAATTTTTTCACGAATCTGCGAAACCTTCATGCCTCGATTGAAATGATTGTGCAAAATATACGAAATTGTTGAAGAATTTTGAATCATTTACAAAACAAATCGACTTTCGGCTGGAGCCTCCTCAAGGGAAACTGATTAGTAGCAACGATGTCATGAGTTCAGGAGATTTATTGTTACATGGATTAGTGTTTGCCGATCTGACTTCTTTTGAAAACGTTATCCTGATAAATGGAATAATCGACTCCCTTGATTTGTTGTATGGAATTAAACTGATATCGAACACAACCAATCTAGTTGTGAGTTATTCCATCCCTTCCGTTTTTTATACAGATTTCGAAGTAATGCACACGATTTATAGTTCTTATCGGGCCTAAGTAATATTACATCGGTGCTCTGTAATAGTCGTTCCTTATCTAACTCATATAGCATTCTTATCGCACTTTTTTAGATTTATTAGTGGTGTGAAAGTAAAGCCTCATCTTCTATGGGAAAAAGTGTTGTCCATCGCTAGCTAAACATTTTATCCGTCTTTGAGACAAAATATGAATTCGGTGCCGAAGTCATTAACAGGACGATAAATTTTTTTTGAAGTATCTCCGCAACAATAGAAACCCTGGACACGCAATAAGTCATCGATTCAAATCAGTGTTATTCACAAGGGGCTGCACCTGATGACTACAGCAAATGTATTAATGTTTCCTGGACGGGTTTGGCTTTCCAGTATTTTACCGCATATTAAAACCGTTCTCCTTTAATGATCAATGCGATTACACCACGCGTCGGTAGAGTTACTTAGTGATGACTGAAGCAACTATTAGTATACTACACCAAGCCGATCAATCCAAAATGGTTGCTATGGATGTTCGAATATTTCAAGGTCATTAATGCTTCGCCAAGTTTGTCTCTTCATTTCTTTACGCTCTAAATACCGTAACGCTTGCATTGTTTATTACTCGTCGCAATCAACAGCAACATTTTTCTTCTAATTAAGGAGAATAAGCGATGTTTTTGGCCTTTGAGTCCGCTTCATAAATGCTTACACGCAAAATATTCCCCTCTTTTAGGAAAACCACTACGGCGGTGGCGAACCTCTACACTACCTCTACACTAACGAGTTAATGTAGTATCGATTGTAGTACTTTGCCCTTTTTATGACGATCTAGGAGTTGATTTTTTAAAGCGCTTTATGTGCATCCACACGTTTTTCTCCTTTTATTGCAATTATTGTTATTGTTATAGCGAGTTAAAGTGGTATCGATTGTAATACTTTGCCTTTTTGGCGACTATCTAGGATTTGATTTTTAAAGCGCTTTCAGTTTTATGTGCATCCACACGTTTTTCTCCTTTTATTGTAATTATTGCTATTGTTATAGTTTACTTAGATCTAAGAAATAGATTTTGCGGCTAAAGTAGGATAAGCAGCGGCGACTAAAACTTACGGTTCTTTTCTTTATCAAAACGATAGAGTAGTCAATTTAGTTATTTGGATGAAGTTAAATATTCAGGATTACTTTCCATATTGATTTAAACGTCACTCGGTCTCTCTGTCCACCTTGTTTCCTTATGTTCAACATGCACAATTTTTAAGATATTTTAATGAAATCTCGTAAACTGATGTTTTTTAGTCCAAGGACAAACGCTATTAAAAATGACTTCAATGGGACCACCGCCTTATTCTGAAAATTCGTTATATGAATAACTGTAGCGTGGTGTAAGGCGCGGCCCACTATAATGTTCTTAATAAAAAAATATTTGAAAATGATCTAAGTCGACCAAAGGACACGCCACCAGTGCTGGATGAACTGCGAACAGCTCTTCTTTCTGGGGTTTTCATCTTTGCTCACTAGCTACACTAAATAGGCGGTGGTTTTCTTTCATTCTACAATGATAGCAGCAGTCGACCACGCCCATCGACTATTACAGAGTACGAAAATTTAGTTTTTTTGTTTTTCTCTTACTTTTTCCGCCCATCGACTATTACAGAGTACGAAAATTTAGTTTTTGATGTTTTTCTCTTACTTTTTCCTCGAATGGAGATGGTGGGTATGAAGGACCCGTTCACAGCCGCATATAATTTTCTTACTTGTGGGATTTGTTTCTAATTTTCCTCACAACATTTCATCAAATTTCCATGGAAAATATCACCTATAAAAGCATAGTACTTACAATTGGGCTCATACTTAGTGTTTGTTTATTTCTTAACGACATACAACTACATTTTTATATCTACATACACATATATAATAAAAATATATATATGTCATTATCGATTCGCTTTAATTTATCAGCACAGTTATTTAACTGCGGAAGTTCTTGCTTAAAAGTTTACGAGTTTGAAGCGTTTGCTTCTCCGTTCAGTCTTGATAATGTTTTCATTCATATTACAATTCTGTCTCATACAGAATGCTGCGCTTACTTTCGCTCAGAGTGATGAATTCCATTTAGTAGCTTCTAAGTAAAAAAATTCTCATTAACAACAAATTATCTCACGGATTAATAACAATTTGGAAAATTTTATTCTTTGTAGCCTTCCAAAGGACTTAAATTTTATGCCCAGTTTAGCTAACGGACATTTAGGCTTTACGGTCTTTGGTGATGCGATTTATTTCAACGGTGTCTACAATGGTGAAGCTGGTAATAGTCGTCGTGCTCGTCTACCGAATAATTTAAATCTAACGATAGAGGTTTTCTCGGAGCATTTGCGGGCCTACCGGCAATATCAACTTCCCCCGACGCAGTATGTTATGAATTTGAAAGACGGTTACTTTCAATGGCAGCAAAACTTAACCGTCTCCTTAGGAGACACGGTACAAATTACTCAAAGAATTTATGCTCATCGATATTTCAATCGAGCTTTAATCTACGAGTTAAGCATAAACCGTACCAGCAATCAAGGTAAAAGAAAATTAATCTTTTCTTACGATCATCAAAAAATTCAAATTCTTTTTTGTTCAGAAACATTGCTCATAAAGTTGGAACAAAATTCTGGAAATAAAAGCGAGGCTTTCGATATTCAAGAAAAACCGTCAAATATTAATAATTTTTTTATATATAAGGCATTGACACGCCAAGTGGAAGATCGTCAATTTCAAACGCAGCCTTCCGTTGTATACATTATTGAGAATGATTGCATCCCCCCTGAAGGAAAATTTTTAAAATTGAAGAACGGCCAAAAAACTTTGAGTTACCGCCTTATCTTAACGGCTGATCATAAGAAACAAGTGGCCTTGAAAGAAATGCGAAATGGTAAGAATACATAGATAAATTCTTTGTGATCGCTTGTTAAGCGAATTTTTGCAAGCGATCGATTTTTATCGTCTATTCGATTTTTCAATTAGTGAAATGATTCTTAGTGAACTTATTCGCTTTGTGTATTTTTCAGTTTTAAGTTTTAGCTCGCAAGAATTGCTTAATAAACATACTCAGGAATGGGAACGTTTTTGGGGAAATTTTCATATTGAAATTGAAGGAAGTCTCGTTTTGGTATAAATCGAGTTTTGAGTTTTCCCCGTTTTTCTGCTTAAGTTAAGTTTCCATTTTTCTTTTTTAGTCTCAAATAATAAACGCTGGAATTTTTTATTTGGCCAATTCGTTGCCATCACCTACAAGTAATCAGCGTAATAATCCGTATTATGGCTTAAGTCCTACTGGTTTAGCTCGTGGTCAATTGGATGCCGACTATCAAGGTCACAGCTTTTGGGATACTGAAATTTGGATGCTGCCCATAATTACACATTTCAATACGGATTGGTCACGCGGATTACTGAAATATCGCTTCGACCGTTTAAAGGCAGCCAATTACAATGCTATGGCAACCGGTTACCGAGGGGCGAGGTAAAAGGATTTTCCACATATGAAACGTTAGCTTTATGATATCCATTTAAATTATAGGTTTCCTTGGGAAAGTGCTTTTACCGGTGTCGAAGTGACTAATCCATGTTGCCCTGAAGTGGCTCAACAACAAATTCACATATCAGCTGACATAGTTCTGGCTCTGCAGCATTTCTATGCAGTCACACACGACGAGAGTTGGCTGTGTGGGACTGGTTGGATCTTGGCCAGCGAAATTGCAGAATTTTTAATTAGTCGCGTTACTTGGAATACCACAACCGATCTATATCATGTTGAGAGTAAGTAAAGTCTAGTAGGAGGAAATGAAATCTATACAAAACTCAACAGCCTTTTCTGATACTAGCAGCAAGTTATGAAGCCTTAACCTTTTCAAATTTGTTCGAAGCATTTGCGTGTTTAAATCATTCTCGTTTCCATACCTCAGCCCAAGCTAGAAATAAATTGAACTAAATCCTAATTTTCTATTGATATATTGCCGGACTGAATGACGGACATTATTATGTCGAACCAGAATCTCCTTATGATCAGGAATACATACTTTACTATAGTCGCTATAGTGTTATATATTTTACAGAGCAATGCACCCTACTTTGCACGAAAGATAAGCTCCAAGAAAAATCACAAAAAAACGCCGTTAAAAAATATCACTTCACGGTAACGCAATTCTATGGTAATTATTTTTTTGTCGGCAAAAGCATTGTGTTCGGATTTCTACTTCTGTTTGACTATGAATAAGTAGTTGTAATAAATGTTCTCAGTCTTTGCCTTAAGGATGAAAGAAAACCGTGCAAAAAAATTGAATATATTTTTTACACGTACTTAAAAAAGACATTCTCCTATCTTTCATAGATGTCATGGGGCCTGATGAAGACCATAACCATGTTAATGATAATGCCTATACAAATGTAGCGTTTAAAAAAGCATTGGAGTTCGCTAGGTTAGTTTCATATTGATAGGATCAGGAGCGTTACATGCTGACAAGCCTTAATGTTATTGCCATAGTTTTGTCTCATCCTTATGTTGGAATCAAACTGAGCAAAGCAAAGCATGGTTGAACGTGGCTCAAAAAATGTTTCTACCTTATAACGAATCAAAAGATTATCATCTCGAGTATGCTGGCTATGAGACGGGAGAGCGAATTAAACAGGCGGACGCCATACTTTTGGGTTTTCCTTTACAACTCGACATGGCCAAGTTAATAAAGTTTTGAATTTCTTTGATTCTTTCAACAAAATCTCCTTCTATATATAGTACAACACGCTACAATGATTTAATGATTTATGAGAATGTAACACGTGCTTCGGGTCCAGCTATGACTTGGTCCATGTTCGCCATAAACTTTTTAGATGTCGGTTTTAAAACAAAGGCTGATCATTATTTCCTAAAAGGTTTTGAGGATTACATAAGACCGGAATTTAAGGTGAATACATGTACTTGAAGCAAATCTCACGTATTTATTCTCTTTTCTCTTTGTTTAGGTATGGAGCGAAACATCTTTCTATTTTAAAGGTTCATCGAATTTCCTAACGGGTATAGGTGGCTTTCTGCAATCAATTCTTTATGGTTATGCGGGTATTCGTTTTCATTTAGATCCAAATGGCAGATCGCAAATGTTGCTTAAACAAAGTCATTTACTGCCCGCAATCAAAACGTTTACAGTAAAAGGTATGCGAAGCATCTTTCAACAAGACGTGTCGTTTTAAATCAAGCGAAACCTTTTCATGCTGCAGAGTTATAGTTTCACGAGTAGTGTCCCGTTCATAACATTAATTTAAGGCCAAAAAAGGCCAGGTGACATTTACTGTAATGATCGAAGCAGCAGCATCTTTGATAAAATCCAATCCATGTTCAATGAGATCCATTTAAAACGCTCGGCCAAAACCATACGATCGTCCATTATTGTTGAAGCATTTTTCCGATTACTTCTTTTGAGCTTTCAGAACACCACAGGAGACAACTACGTTCGTGTTCCGACCCATAAAATCATTGCTTATTTTTTTTTTGTTTTGTTTTGTGAGGGAAATGGATTAGGCCTGTAAAAATCATTGCTTAGAATAATTTTTTTTTTTTTTTTAGTTTTAGAATCTTATTGAACTAAGGCAATGAATAATTTGGAACCTGTTCATGCATCTCCAATATCCAATCAGCAAATCCATATTTGAAAAACGTTTTTAACTTTTACCGGCCAAGTGCTTGTAGATTTACGGTTCAAAAATAGAGCGAGATTTAAAATGATATCTTTTCGTCCCTTCAAAACTTTTATATTTATTTATAATGTTGTTTAACAAAATTTTTCTCTTCCCAAGGCATAAAATTTGGTAACGCATCATTCGCCTTAACGGTATTTGGCAATGGAAACTCTTTATTAACCTGCTTAAGTTTAGGTAGCCTTCCTTTAGAATTAATTGGGAAAACCCAGCAACCGATCGTGTTAACGGATAACTGCGCAAGTAAGCCAAATAGTATTTGTATAGTAGGCATTTCTCATCCTTCCAATATAATTAATAAACATTTTTTCCTTCCTTCTTTTTAAAAACAAAGTTACTTTAAAAAACGAAACTGTTACCATTCAAACGTCAGAGTTTACATCGAAGCTGTGATCCTCATCTTGATACATAACATTAAGCAATTTTAGTATTTTGTGCATTTAGTGTATGTGCATATACATCATGTGACATATGTTTTTATTGTACGAAAACGAGTCCAGTAAAACTACGCAAGTTATATATTCAACTATATATAAGCACGAACGATTAAATATTATTTAAACATTTGGTATATGATGCGTTCAGTGCTTGAAAGCGATTCCCTTACAAAAATCAATTGTCATAAAATTTTGCTTATCTCTATTGGATATATTGGTCTTACTGTCACCAAGTCTAATCCACCTTTTTAAAAAAGACAATTCTATTAACGGAGAAATTGCTTTTGCAAAATACGAGTGCAAGTATTTTTATCTGAAAAAGTGAGAAACCGTCAACAAATGTCTTTTTGAACAAATCTATGTAAATAAAAAATAGAAATAAACTGACAAATAGTGGCATTATTTTTATCGTACTCTAGACAAAACTTGCAGTAGAAATGATTCAATTCTGCACATGATTCCAAGTGCAGAATTCCACGTTCCGAATTCAAGCAAACATGCCGTGAACATGCATTTAGAAAAAATAGATTGAAAAGATCGTGTTTCGTCTGGCCGAGTATCTGTAATTACAAAATGGATCTGAACACATTGTAAAACGCACAACACAGTGATTGGATTACACGTTGCGAGCGGATCGTGAATTGTCGAAATAAAATTGATTGTTGTTGAACATACAGACATGAGCGTGAACGCAAATTTTTGGCAAACCTTTAAAATTCCTGTGTACGTTGTTTTTGACAACCAAAACAGTGATGTATTTATGAAAACGTAAACAAAATCATATGCTTCATCTTTTCAACGCAATATTCATTTACAAATGCATTTATTAGAAAAAAAATTAAAGGACTTTTTTTCCGATTAGTTGATTGTATTTTACTTCCAAAAGTCAATTTTTCAACAAAATTTTTCGCTTTATTAACGTTCATGGAAACAAATGCTAGCGATATGGTCTTGCTTGCAGCAACGCACGCAAGCATTTAAACCCCAAAAAAAGGGATAAATCATTTGTCTTGTGAAAATGCGGCAAAGTTTGAAATGTTAATTCCGTAAAAAGATTCTACACCATTCCTGTCCGATGTGCCTACTGTAATAACCAATGAAGCAGCGTAGTAAAGGTATATTTACGGTGCGCTACATTACGCAATCCCTTTCATAGAAGGGCTTTCACGCAAAGTAAATCTTTATAGGGCAACAAGATATGATAGTGGCGTTCTTATGACATTCTATATAGAATTCGGATTAAGAATTCGACAAAAAAAATGCAGAATACATGCGGAATCCGCAACGATTGGCACGAGTGCTTTTATCCGCAAAGTAAGAACTTTGCACCATTTACACGGCACAAAATGACATTTCTACTGCAAATTGTGTATAGGGTGCGAAAAAGCACTGCTAATATCTTATAGATGTGATGGCGAAAATATTTGAGAAATTGGACTGAAGTCAAATTTGAACGTTGATCTATACATACTGCATTTCCAAATCTTTTTTTGTTTTTTTGGGTTTTGGGAATGTGTAGTTAATTAAGCCATGAACGTTAACGCTTTTCATGACATGTTTACTTTTATACTACGAGGTGACTCATGGTCACACAATGCATTATGACATTATTTGACACTTTACGTGCATCACAGAAAGTACCGTTATATTGTTTTATGTAAGCGCTGTCAAATGGGAGATATGTGTGCATAAGCATATGAAAACAAATGATATGTTCAACTAATTCAACGTGCGAGAAGCGTAGAAGTCCAGTTGACATTCGTGTAATAACAAATTGTATCTTCATCTATCGATTTGTTTAGTTTTCCGTGTTTATTGTGCCTTATAAAAAGAAAAAATTAAATTGCGGCATAAGTCCATTTTACAGAAATGGCTAAACGACACAACATTTCTTTAAGTGAGGAAGAAATTCGTCATGCTATGGCTGAACTCAGTGACACTGATGATAATGAGGCTGAATTGGAAGACAATCAAAGTGATTGTTCAGAAAGCGGAGTAAATGCAGCAGAAATCAATTCCGATGTTGATGATGAGATTTCTTTGAGTAGCGGTGACGAATACGTTGCGGAAGAGAATGAGAATCCCACAATTTACCTTGGAAAAGATGGCATGGAATGGAGAAGCACACCTTATAGTCAACAAAATTCGGCCCATCTCATTAGAGAAGAGATTCATACGGTAAAGCTTCCGCCAGGCAAGCGTATTAACTCCACGGTGGACGCATTTTCATTATTATTCGATAAAGAAACTATCAAAATGATTGTCAAATACACCAACATTGAGGGACAGAGAGTGGCTGCTGATAAATGGAAAAAAACAGATCCGATCGAAATACAAGCTTTTATTGGCCTTGTTATAAATGCGGGTCTAAAAAAGGCAGGCATAAGTGAAATTGGGGAATTTTGGGATCCTTTACACGGCAACCCATTATTTAGAGCGTGCATGTCAAGGAACAGATTTGCAAATTTGCGGCGCCACTTGAGATTCGACGATAAGAGCACACGATCAGCCCGCAGAGATCATGATAAGTTTGCGCCATTTCGAGATTTTTGGGAAATAGTCAACCAAAATTTATTGAAACACTACATGCCTGGACCGATTCTGACGATTGATGAACAACTAGTTCCTTATCGCGGAAAAGTATCATTTTTGCAATACGTACCATCAAAACCGGACAAGTACGGTATTAAAATATTTTGGATATGCGACAGCAACAACAGCTATCCATTGAAAGGAATACCGTATCTTGGACAGGAAGCGCCCAATCGAGGGCAAAACTTGGCAAAGAGATGCGTGGAGGAACTGTGCACACCATTTCAGAATAGTAACCGCTGTGTCACGTTTGATAACTTCTTTACGAGCTACGAACTGGCCCAAAGTTTATTGAAAATGGGATTGACGTCAGTTGGAGCGCTTCGGAAAAATAAGAATAGCATACCGCCCGCATTTTTGCCACACAGACATCGAGAGGAGGAGAGCAATGTATTTGGCTTCAGAAAAAATATTACGTTAGTAAGCTATGTACCAAAAAAAAATAAGGCTGTGCTCTTATTATCAACATTACACCACAATGCAGAAATTGATGTGAATAATAAAAACAAATCTACAATCAATACATTTTATAACACAACGAAAGTAGGAGTTAATGTTTTGGATCAATTGGCGCATTCATTTACTGTAAGACGTAAAACCAACAGATGGCCAAATGTCCTATTTTATAATTTAGTTGATGTGTGTGCAATAGCAGCGAAAATCATCTGGCTAAATATCTATCCGAATTGGAATCGTTCGAAATCGAAACTACAACGCAAGTTGTTCCTAAAAAGTTTGGTACAGGACATGGTAGTGCCGCACATACAACGTCGCAGTACGCGACACTTGAGTAAGTATGCTGTTGCAGGTATAAACGACGTGCTTGACCACGCATCCGCCAGCATGGACGTTAAACCACAGCCGGGTGATACTTCAATTAAGAGCGACATTCGACGACGCTGCCACATGTGCCCACCCAAAAAAAGCAGACTTTCCAAGCAGCGTTGCAGTTTATGCAAAAAAAATATATGCACTGAACACTCGAGAAAGATTATCATATGCAGAACTTGCGTCAATAAATAAGTTTGTTTTTTACCTTTTGAATGTCTTCTTTTTTTTATATAAAATACCTTATAATACACTACTTGCAATGCAATCAATGCCGGCAGTCTTCTTTTATTTCTTAAATTACCTAATCTTCTAAAACTCAGCGAGACATCCTGAGAAGTACATCTTTAAGGACATTTAATCGAAGCAATTCCTCTCGTAATTCCAGGTAATCCAGATATGACAGATTGCCATGTTGAAGTTGAAAGGTTTTCACATGCAAAACTCTCATTAATTCTTTTTGTTTACGTAAAATTCCTTTATCATCCACTTTGAATGTGTCCGTTGATGTTCTTCGTTTTTTATTTTCTTTAGACTTTTTTGATTTTTTGCTTGATGTCTGTAGAAGAAAAACATAAAATGTTTTGAATATTAGAAGACACAAATTTTATTATTTACTTTGTCCATTGTAATTAATATTAAGTACAAAAAAACAAACGAACAATTACCTAGAGATGACAATATCGAAATTGTACAGATATCGATTGTTTTATATTCTAAATAATTTTATGTGATGGCGATGAGAAAATTATTAAAAATAAAAATCAGATATTCACGCAAAACTAAATTATATTTATGCCGCGGTTACCATCGGTTCTATGAAGGAAATTATGCCCACATCTGAATTTTTGCCTTATGTTTTATATTACGTTATTTACACCTTTATCTTTGCTCTTGTTAATAATCGTGCCGCAAGAGACTTGTAGCCCTTATTGGCACTTCTACAATTACTAATTATTATAAAGAATGATGGTTTTGTATATTAAACTTATCTTTAATCTTCATTACACTTTAGTTTTCCAAGGACAAGTGCGTATCCTTCGCAGAATGACGCTAATAATGTAATTACCTTTAGTGTTACTTTTTTTTCACTTATTTTTTCCTTCAGAATGGAGTAGGTACGAAGCTGAAAAAGCTAATCAATTCCTTAAAATGGTCCAAAGTGAATCTTTGCTTGACTCGGTTTTCTAAAAAAAGATTATTGCTGCCGCGTTTATTGCATTGACCTTTTATAAGGTTTGTGGCAATAAATTAATTTTACCTTTAATTTTTCAATTCGAACAATTCGATCATTATATATTAAAAAATTCCAGCAGCAGCTATTTACCTCAATCCCCCTTGACTGGCTTAATAGGCGAATTGGTTGATGGGTGAGCATGATTTGATTGCAACAGCGTTACCCATTAATCGGGAGCGTGCCAAATATATAAGATTTTTCGAAACCATTTAAATATCAAGGCATTACGATACTTGAAAAGAAGCCCTCACACTCAAACACTTTAGCTTGGTTTATAACCATTTCTAACACTCTCTGGGTATTGGTAATTGCGTCAGTTCGCCTTGGTTCTACGTACAATATAAAGCGAAATATAAATGTGAAGTAGAAAAATTGGGCGTTTTGCTAATCGCTTATAAATTAAGTTTTCGTGTATATTTTCCAGCATATGCATAAAAACGGAAAAGATTTGCTACGATTGTCTAAAAATATAGAGCATCAAAATTTCATTCTCTTCATACACTACACAACCATTTAAACCATGGGGCCATTACAAGAGTATATTAAGCAGCGTACAGAAGGACTTGAGTTAGATCCACCTTTTACTATACTAAAAATAGTTCTGAATCGATCTAAGCTTGTTTGTCCACCTATCCGACCGTCCATCCTGTTTTCTTATGTCCAATCTATAGGCCGCAATTTTCGAGATATTTTAATGAAATTTGGAGCACGTGTCTTGATCGAAAAACTCACGTTATTGGAAATAGTTTGGTACTTTTTCTACCATTTTCCATATAACGCCTCATTTTGAAAAGTCGTTATATGAACAATAGGAGGGTGTCCGGTATGTACTGATTGGCCTTGGCCTATAATACTCTGCAGTTATCCGGCTCAGGCTACAATTAATCAACATATAAATCTTTAGCTTAAGCACAAAGTCCGATATTAGGAAAAAAATTTTTGTGGAGCCTAACTGCGGAATGTACAACATAAGATCTAGCCTCAAAAGTGGGGACAAGGCCTAACCTAAAAAAAAATTTATTTGGCGGAAAAAGCGTCGAAATAAAATGTCTAAACATTTGCCAGCTAATTTCGTTTTAATGTTAAGCAAATTGCGTTCGCGTTCTGTTGAAGTTGCTCGTTCGATGGGGTTGCCCAGTCCATCATGCGGCTCATCGTATACATACCCATAATTTAGTGAATTCTTTTTGTTACCTAGATGTTATGATACATTATACATGTTATACATTATTTATTGATAATGTCCTTCACCAAATATATTGAGGTCCTGACGTTCAGACTTAGTGTTCATTTTCGAACATATTCCGCGTCTTTTGCGCAGTTTTTCCAACGCCTATTGAATAAGATTTTGTTGAGCGTCCAATACGCCCTTCTTCGAAACGCTGTGTGAGTAGTCTTAAATTTTATAATTTATTTCATCTTAGAGCCATGGGTAGCGTATTTACACTCACGTTCTAATTGGGTTTAAGAAAACCGATATTGTCTCGGTACTTTTTATCGTAACTCTAATATATGTGCACTTCTAAAAAGATATTTATTTAAGATGTGACTGGATCCGGAAATCAATAAGTGCCGTATTTTAATTAATAATTGCATGTGTTGGTATGACGGTAATAAACAAACGTATAAAAATAATTACAAGACAAAGACTCATTACAAGGGCTTTACGATAATCCTAATACATGATAAACCTTTGCATCGCAATCATTTATGTGTGATTGCGGATATTTTTTGCTATTAATTGTATGTTCCTTTTAAAAATTCCGGAAATAGGTGTCGAGATGCTGTTCATGTTTGCTTTGCAAGTTTACTTAAACTTCGATATGGAAGTACCGGCAGCGGCCGCGGCAGCCGTTTGCTTACCACCGCTCAATACAACAAAAGCGGTTTTCGTTTCCTTTTGTTTTTGTTGCAACATATTCAATGTGCCCAATGGCGTATCCGTAGAGCTCATAGTTTTCATCAGCTACGGAAAAACAAAGCAATTTTTTTAAATTAAAATTTATCATTTTAAAAGCTATTTTTATACATTACCCCTTCTTGTTCCATTTTCTTCAAGCGCTTCTCAATCTTATTCTTGCCTGGCCCTTTGCCATGAAATTTATGCGATAAATAACGAAAAGCTTCTTTCAAATTTAAAATACGTCCGTTATCGTCAATATATTCCAGTTTTATATTGGGCTTGAAATTATCCTTATCTCGAAAATCTACGATAGGACCTGTGTGAAAGCGATCCCTTCGTCCAAACTTCTCATCATCTCTGCAAATGAAAGTGAAAATTCCGTAAAATTTTTCGTTATTTCGTTATCGTAGAGGTGAACTCACCCCGTGGTTTTGTCTTCAATGGAGTAATTTTTTGCTTGGAGATGAGCCATTTTAGAATTACTTGGGCGATTCTTTTCTTCCTTCTCCAAGTAACCTTTAGATAAAGCTAACCGTAAGGCATTTGCCACGCCCGCTCCTACATCCGGTTCTTCATCTAAAATCGCAACCTCCTCAACCTCATCAACTATATTATCCAAGTCAGCTGGTTGCATCACCTCATCCGGATCTACAGAATTCCAAGTACCATGATTTGATTCTGGTTCATTTGCTGCACCACCCGTACGCTCATCAATTGCCTCGTGCACCTCAAAATCCATTAGATCATTAGAAGCTTCTTCGCGATTTCCTGACATACCGTATGTCGGAATATCACCTAATGTTCTGCAAAATTCAGCGGTGGCATTTAATACAATATGACCATCTTTTCCCTGCTCATCAGACGTCTGGCCATCATCATTATTTGTCTCGGTTTTAATTTCTGCTTTCAGCAGATCTGCATCAACCGGCAAAGATTTCTTAATTATGTTTTCCTTTTGTTTCACTTTTCTGGCCTTAGCCAGGATACGTTCCAAGTCATCATCGTCTTCCTCGATCTTTAAATCTACTGCTTCGCTAACTGCATTATTCATGGGATCGTCTTCAGGATCGGAACTATGCCGACGAGCGTTGCGATTGCCCAAATGTCGACCGATCGGACCAGCAGTTAAGGGCTCCAAGTCATCAGCCTTCAATTTTTGGCGTAGCTTTTTAATTTTTTTCTTAGGCTTTTTAAATCTTCAAAAAAAAAACCAAAAAAAGAAAACAATTATAAGATAAACTATTTATGGTGGCACTTTAAGCGAGTTAGTAATAATGTCACAAACCCATTAACGGGAAATGGAATTTTTATACAATTCAAAATTTAATGGCTTCTTAAAATCTGCTTAATCATTACTTCTACAAACAAAAGCTAAACGTACTCACCTAACCATTTCCGATTCCGTCAAAATATCAGAAGCCAAAGTTATTTGCGCATCAGCCAACGTTTCTAAACGTTTACCAGCTAATTTCGTTTTAATTTTGAGCAATTTGCGTTGACGTTCCCGTTCCTCTTCCAAATTTTCACCGATTACAAATGTTTTCGTTTTAAGCTTCTTACCATCGATATCTTCATCATATTTATCTAGAATGCTTCGCTCGATGGGGTTGCCCAGTTCATCATACTGCTCATCGTATACATTATACCCGTAATTTAGAGGGTTCTTCTTTTTGTTCTCTACATTTTGTTGATAACGTTCATCATCCAACATATTGACGTTTACCAGTGTATCCCCGACCTTTTCGTCTAGAACATCAGCATCCTTTAAGGTTAAAATAACAGTCTTCCCTTCATTAAAGGAAGCCACGTCATGATCGATTTTTAGACCTTTAAGATGTTTATCTGTGTAAGATTTGCGCCGAATTTCCGAACGTTCCTTTTCTACCAAGTCGTCGACTCCGAATTCAGCATCCATCTCCTCTAAGGCTTTTGCCTGATCAACAAAAAGAAGAAATAATATATTCGTTACATAACGTGAAGACGTAACAATAGGATACTAACCCTCCGGTCGGCCTCTTCCTTTTCGTCAGCTATGCGTTTATTACGCTGTACCCACTTCGATACGTCGTCAACCTCTTCATCCGACTCTCCCAAGGTACGTATGTGTGCCAAGCGCGTTTCAAGAAAGCGTTTTTCTTTTCGCTGTTTGAGTTTTTCACGTAATTTCTCTGCTTCAGCTTTTTCTTTGAGATTATCAGCCGGTTTGTGAAAAAACTCACCCCATTCGTCCTTGTACGAATTGAGCTCTTTTTCTCCCGTCCGCTTCTTAGCGTCCGATGTCTCCGGGGAAGTTGGTTTGGGGCCCGAGTTTTCTTCAAGTGGTTTCAGACCTAGTTTGGCCCGCAATCTGTTTGTCTCTTCTATTGAAAGACAGTCACCCGCCCCATTTTCAGGAATAGGTGAGTATTCTCGTTCTTTAGGCTCACGGCCTCTAGCCCCATCTCGTTCCCTTTCTGATCGCTCATTCCGATAACGAGAATGATGATCGCGTTCACTACTCCTACTGTCGCGTTCGGTCGAGTTATGTTCAGATACCTCTGGACGGTCCTGTTTGCTATAGTATTCACGTCTAGGACGTTTTGAACGCCTTTCTTCATGTTGTTCATACTCGTATTCTCTCACCTCACGTTCACTCCGATGGTCCGAGTGATAATCATGGTAACGTTTGGCTCTCTCTCGTTCCTCTTCATAATCCTCATATTTGCTTGAATGTTCGCGTTCATTGCGATCTTCATATTCTTTTGTGTCCCTGTCGAACCGCTGTCTGGAATGTTCCCTTTTCCTCTTTAGACGTTCCTTTTCATATTCGGCGTACTTGGATAATTGAGGAGGTGGTGGGGCCACCGGATCTATGCTTCCACTTTTACGATTTTCATTTGTATCCAATGGCACTTCCACGCAATCGGAACCTGAAATAACAAGATATATTTTAATTGCCGCAACCAAACAAAGCAATATTGTGACTGAACGCTTTTCAATTCCAAATTAAGAAAGGAAACAAATTCGTGATTACACTCAGCCTTTACCATAGTTATGGGTCTGAAAAAGAGAGTAAATAAAAAACACCGATGATTTATCGTCAATCCTTCGAATAGCGCGCAGTGCAAGGGAGATAAATCTTAGCATACCAAATGAATTCAATGAAATGCAACAAAAAAAATTATATCGCTCTTAACTTTTCATCAGAATTTATCTCCCTTTTTCGGGAAGGAAACCCCTAAATAGAAAGCTGCGCACTTTCCCCATTTCTTAAAAAAACATATATTTATATGCCCAGCCCAAAAAGACTTACTGTCGGAATCGCTTTCCGGTACGGCAATTACTTCACTTCGCTGATCGGACTCCTTTTCAAGCGCTTGTTTGTGATGGCGTTCTCGGTGGTGCTGTTTATGTTTCTTATGCTTATGACGATGATGCGAGTTATCGCCAGTCAAATCTATACCTTCTTCGTCATCGCCCACACTGCGATATTCAGTAGAACGTGGCGACCTTGAACGATGGCGCTTATGCTTCTTTTCCTTTTTGTGCTTATGCTTTCCAGATGACGATGATCTCATCTTTTTTTTTTTAATCTTATATTTTTGACGAAAATAATTTGGAAAAAATCAGATACCAAAAAACCTGTAATCTGTAATATGAATACAATTAAATGCTGTCAGCTGTAATCGGTTACTCGATATTACTATTTTCCCAAGGATGGAAAAAAGCGCAATAAGCATTCACAACACACACCAAACTATATTCGAATAATTACGATTCTCGATTCTGTACCAATAAAAGTAACAAATAAATTCTATTATATTTATAGTTGCTACCTAGTTTTAAATCGATGACAAATAAATTTATTATTGTGGCCACCTTGAATTATCACACCATGGACCAAGGTTTTAAAAACCACTACCCAACACCTCATTTATCGATTACTTTGTTTTCTAAAACTTATGTTAATGAAACCAACAAAAACAAAGCGGTAATTTTGCGAGAAATAACAAACATTTTTCAAATGGATTGCGAAGCGGTTCGCTTATTAAATGCTGAAAGCCGTGAGCAATTGCTCAAAGTGAGGAATGAAGAACTGGCTAATATCCGAAAACTGCAAGTAATTGTTCAATACTTGAAATCTATGAATTGCAAAGAAATTCCTTTACCTGATCATGAGCAAGTTGAAAAAGCGCAAAAGCTATTAAAAATTGCAAATCATTTGTATTTAAATGATAAAAAGGACGATTATGTGTTAGGTATGATATAATAAGAATTTAAAATTAACATTCAAAAAGAATATTTGATTTGTGTTAAATTTTAGATATCGGAGCCATGTGTGCGGTTAATTTAAGCTACTCTGAACGCAGCGCTGTACGCCATCAACTAATTAAGGATATCCAAAAAAAACTTTCTCCTATAAGAGATTTTGGGCAAAAATTGCGTTCCGAACTGCCAGAATTATTAAACGAAAAGCTTGATTCTCGATTGCTAATTATTGAGTTGGAAGAGCGACGTCGTTCGAATTTGGAAAAGATTATTGAATTTCGGCAGCGTAAATGTCAGCTACTAAAGATGGCTGCTGATCTTAAAATGGGCCCATATCTTGGTAATGATTTAGAATTGCTTTTGACGAAAATGAACCGAGATCTCCTAAAGGCGAAGGTATTGCACAGTTATTTTATTAACGAACTGCTGACACGCAGTGAGCACAGTTTAAAATCTATACAAGAAGTAGAAGGTTTTATTAATGATGCTATGCGACAAGTGGAAGAAAATGTTACATAAAAAATCAAAAAAAAAAAATATATTTGTTGTTGGAAAAGATTGTTATATGCGAAGAGGAAAAAATAAATGAAAAACTACTATCACTACTACTAACGGGTAAATTTCTATCCATAAACCAATCGTTTCTAGCGCCTCTTTGCAGCTTTTATGCAAGAAAATAACTTACATATTGAGCGAATTCATTTATTTCCTATTCCAAATCTAACCTTTTATATTAAGTTTTCCTAAAGAGAACTTTAACAGAAGAAACGCGACAAACAAAATAATCTGATTATGTGTCTTTCGCTTTGATGGCGTAATTTGAAAACCATTTAGTTTTGCATTACCTATGGCTTCGATTTATTTAATTTCAATTAGCGCAGTACCTTCCAAAACCTTCCAAAGGACAATGGATGTGTGATGCAGGCTAGTACTTGCAATCCCGCCAAATAAGTATAAGTAAGTAGGAATCAATTTTCAGGGAATATATATACATTTTCTTTTGTTTTTAAGATGAACGAGTGGACCAAGCCACTAATTATGTACCTTTTAGGGGGCCGACACAATAAGGCATTACTCCCATTTTCGGGATTGGGATTTCAACTTTGCCGACTGTTTACAAACCCCCGTAGGAATTGACAAATCGTATGGTTTTGCATATGTACGTACAAGTAAAAGAAATAGAAACAACGTACAAGAAGAAATAAAGGCAACTAATTCTAAATTTAAAAGTTATCTGTCTAATTTATTTTTATCTTACACTAATGTTCAATTTCTTTAGATCGTGTAATTTGTAATTTTGGTTTCTCCCATTCATCGTTTGTAAGAAATGAAAAATAAGCAATAAATACCATTTATTTTAAGGTTGAAATGCATTCATCGAATTGTTTTATTGGAGAGTATTCAATGGTAATTTTCAAATTATGGATTAATTAATACACAAAAATATATCTAATATATATAATTACGCATATCTAAACAATCTTCTTTACCATTAATCGATAAACAAACTTGTTTACTTTTATATTAATTTCCTTATTGTTATTTTTCATGGATTTGTTTTTGTTTATATTGATTTCTTCATTTTTGCTTCTAAAACCATATGTTTTTATTTACATTTTCACGTAAAGCCGTGTAGCACGGCTGCCCATTGTTAATCACTTAGGAGTTTTTTACTCGAAAATAAAAATGATGGCTGTTTGTGTTAGCCCCCTAAGCGTTGAATTGTGTTATCAATTATGGCAGCCCTCAACAGTCTCTTGAATGAAAAATTAACTTTATTCGCTTCGAATACAATTAAAATATTCCGCAAGTTTAAGTTAATTAATGGTAATTAATGGTCGATTCGTCCATGTTACTTAGTGGGATAAGCTTTAATGTTCCCAACCGCTTCTTTAGGCACTTTATGTTCACTAAGCTGAGTCAAAGTAAATATAATTGTGAGCTGCTTAAATCGTTTTTCGATTCTTCAAAGTATATCAAAACAATTTTGCTTAATACGCAAACCTAAGTGATGTCTACCAATTATTCTCAATATACGATTCTTTAAAGTATATCAAAACAACTTTTCTTAATACTTTTAATCTTAACATCTCATTATAACTCGAAAATTAATTGCTGTTGGTTGCTATATCGGTTGCCAAGCTTTTGATTGTTTGATTGTTTGCGATGTCTTAGCGGTTCGCTTGCTATTTGGTTCTGTCTGGTTGTTACAGATACATACGGTATTATTTACACAGCAACAGGGGTGGTGAATATGGTGAATTAAAAACTAAATGTAAAATATTTTGAAAGATGTGGCAACATTGTGTAGCACTTATCTCATATTTGTTGACATTTCGCACAAGAAATGACTTTAAATGGAAATTCAACCAAAGAGATTAATTTGTTAATTTGTAGTGAACAAAGTGGCACAGAGAACGCTTCAGACACAGCTATAACCGATCAGGAACGATCCATTTCTATGTTCAACTCAATGTTGGACAGTGAAAATGAAGATAAAGAGGATTGTGTTAGTACGACAACGACAACTACCTCACGCAGCAAATCGCCCGGAGCTCGTTTTACCAAAATTAACCGTCGCGTGAAATCACCGAAAGTAGTCAAACCTATTTATAAATACAAGTAAAGTATTTGGTTGTAAACAAAATCCGGAAAACATTCTATTTTCAAATCAATTTGCAGCAGTCATATACGAGAAGATCATGGGTTGCCCATTTTTGGGGCACAATTCAACCATTTTCTTGGCAAAGATCAAGCAATTTTTGCCTCAGTGGGAAAAGATCGTGTTTCTATATACGAATGCCCCTTTGGATCGGAGGAAAACGCAGATGACGATGCCTATGGTATTAGACTTTTACAATGCTATGCTGATCCGGACGTATGTCTCACGTTTTAAATTTATTAAAATGGAAAGCGTCAGTTAACACCTTCTTTCATTTTAAAGCCTGATGAGAACTTTTACACCTGTGCTTGGTCTTACGAAATGGATACATCCGATCCCCTGCTAGCTGCAGCGGGTTACCGAGGTGTAATACGTATTTTCAACCTCTCTAAAAACATGTGTACAAAACAGTACATCGGTCATGGTCATGCAGTGAATGAATTAAAATTCCATCCTAGATTGCCACAGTTATTGTTGTCGGGTAGCAAAGATCATTCGTTGCGTTTATGGAACATTCAGACCGACGTCTGTGTGGCCATCTTCGGTGGCGTTGAAGGACACCGCGATGAAGTTTTGTCTCTAGATTTCGATTTACGTGGCGATCGCATTATGTCCAGTGGTATGGATCATTCCTTAAAACTGTGGTGTTTAGCTAAACCCGCTATAAAAGCTGCTATCGATGATAGTTATAACTTTAACGCTAGCAAAACTACGGCTCCATATCCTACAATCAAAGAACATTTTCCCGACTTTTCAACGCGAGACATTCATCGCAATTATGTGGACTGTGTTCAGTGGTTCGGTGATTTCGTACTCTCCAAATCATGCGAAAATTCTATTGTCTGTTGGAAACCTGGCAAATTAGAACAAGAGAAGATTCGACCTCACGAGACGGCCATCACTATAATACATCACTTTGATTACAAAGAGTGCGAAATTTGGTTTATACGTTTTGCTTTTAATTTTTGGCATAAAATGCTGGCCTTGGGTAATCAGCAAGGCAAGACCTATGTGTGGGAATTGGATAGCTCAGATCCGAACTTGACAAAGTGCAGTAGTTTAGTACATCCAAAGTGTACTTCGGCCATACGACAAAGCACTTTTTCGAAAGATTGCTCCGTATTGATATGTGTTTGCGATGACGGCACCATCTGGCGATGGGATAAATGCATTTAAATGATAAAACAAAGAGAAGAGATTGAAAAAATGGGTAATTTTAAGTCAATCGCTTGTAGTCACCTTGGATCTCCTATGCCATATATAAAAGCACTAAAATTCAATAGATATATTGTCGTTTATACCGTAATGAATATAAATGTTTTACAGCGGATTCGAAAGAACATTGGATTGTTGTGAAAACTGCCAAGATTTATATTGAATTGGATTAAAAAATTCACCGATATTGCCGTTGACAGATCTTTCAATTTGTTCTTTATTATGCAATACTTTCAATGTCGCGAAGAAATTTTGAGAAATTTTCTTTACAATAAGTAAATAAAAAAGGGAAGAAGGAGTGGAAAATGTTTTCCTTAGATCCGTGCATATAAAACTCTTCATCTAATTCAATAAATTATAAGCATAAGAAACGTGCTATAACCTTCCAACGAAGTGACATCAAAAAACGTTGTTACGTTTATTGCGTTATTAAGTTATGAAAAGACCTCTTTTTTTTTTTTCTTCATTTTTGTAATACTTTACCTTCTTTGCTTAAAAAAAAAACAGAAGTTTTGATTTTTCATTTAGCATTATTATTATTATTATTATTTCGCGTTTTTCGGAATTTTTTAGAAGTTGTTTATCTGCAATCATTGGTAAAAGAAAAGTTGTTTGAGTAAAGTTGCAATGGACCTCTATATATGTTTGTTTCATATCCTCCATATAAGTCTTTTTTGGAGGGTTCACCGTTCCATCCTTAGAATAGTTTTCTCCATTTTCACCTGAATTCGATATGGTTTAAGATATTTTTTTTTTTGTTTGTAAGAAGAAATGGATTAGGCCTGTATGATGTCCAAGTATTTGTGAGGTGAGAATGTGAATTTTGTTGGGATGATGATGAATACAGCAGGTGGTGTTGCGCACTCTTCGGAGAAGCACGAGATTTCGAGGCTTTTTTGTTGATTTGTAAATTGCCGCAGCAGCACAATGTGTGATTTTCACGAAGTGAGGTTGGTGACGGCAGGTGTTGCTGCACTAACTGGCAAAAGCAATTATGTGAAATATTGCAAAGAATATTAAAAAGGCACTGCGCCGATGATAGTGATCACACTGGCACAGCTGCTTGTCCGGTAAGAACATTTTTTTGCGATAACAGGTGTTATCGCTATAAATATATCCCCAGTTTTCGTTCGAATGATTGCATCGATGATTGCTCGGAAGAATTACGCAAAGGCCAAGGATCTGCTAAACGTTCGGAAATGACAACCAAGGCATGGTAAGAGAATGGTTAGTGTTTCTGTTTAACAAATATAGTAAAATCCTTATTTTAATTCTCTTAAGGCATGTGATGCCCGTATTACTGCTGATTTTTGGCAAACTTGGAGAGATAATGATTTCAATTGTTTTTTTACCTGTACCTGGCTATTATATAAGTTATATTATATATAAGATGAAATCAAAAAATAACTTATTTCTTTGTTTTTATCATCTTAACCACTTTTTTAACATTTCTTAACGTCTCTGCTTTTATGCGTTAACATCTCGCGTTTGCTTTAACATATCTTAATACATCTGTTTTTACGCGCTAACAAATAGGGAAGTCATTCGGTTTATGTCAAAAGTCGTAGTATTTATTGGTTTTATTTAAAAAAAGTAAAAAATCGTTATATATATATGATCATATTATGAAAAAGTTAAATATTAGTAGGCATATTCTAATTTTTATGTTCTTTTTCAAGCTTATCATTTATCATCAATTTTATCAATTATTATCTTATTCATATTTTTAACATTATTATATTATATATTATACATATATGTTTATATATTATATATACCTAGGGCAAGAGTACTTTAACCATGTGTGCGATTGTACAGAACATCTAGATCGAGATGAACGAACATTTTACGTCTATTCTTTATATTTATTTGGAAATCTTTTTTGAATTATGATTTAGGCCT
Source organism: Glossina austeni (assembly GCA_000688735.1). Lineage (NCBI taxonomy): Eukaryota > Metazoa > Arthropoda > Insecta > Diptera > Glossinidae > Glossina > Glossina austeni. The sequence continues at coordinate 318,864 of KK502434.1, read as the reverse complement.
TTTCGTCTACCAGAAATGCGCCAATTTCGCACAATTTCGATAAACCTAAAACTTTAGGGAGAGGTCGAGTTCTTTTTATATTTCTTGCATTACAATTATAATAAAAATGCGATGTTTTCGGATCCTCGTGGATATACAACCTATCTGAAAAGCACCGGTCAAATGATGAAGACGTTTTCTTTTTATATATAGAAGTTAAAAATTTTCCAATTCCTATCGATATAAAGAAACCAAAATCGTGTACAGACATTATTAAGAGAAATTTTATTAACCATCAAGTCTTCGAGTGGTCTCGTATCGAAAGACATAGGAAATTAAAAACTATTTAATACGCGATTTCTTTTGAAAAAGATTCGCATCTCATTTTTTTTTCATATTATCAAAAATCAAATTCAACGCATTTCCTCTAAATATCTTGTCAGACTGAAAAATCATGTAAATCCCTTGGTAATATCTCTTCTGGATGAATTGAATGATATAAGAAAGCTAAGTAGAGACCATATCGTTGATATTCCATTTGGACATGGATTAAATTTTTTTTTAAATGTATTTTCTAAATTTATATAGGTTCTTTTTGTTTACTTAAACGACATATCTATTTTGTTATATTTCCCTCTTTAAGAAATTTAAAAACTTGTGTTATTTTCCCCACCTTGATCCGCTTAAAGTCTTTTTAGATAGATTGTAAATTATATAAAAAATATTATCTCTAAGATTTTTTCTCTCCTTTTTATCAGTTTAAGTTTTTTAATTTATTATAAGGTTTTCAAAATCTCTGTCAATAAGCAAGTTATTATTAAAATAGTTGCGTAAAAATGAAAGCCAATTAACAAATTATTCAAGGGACTTTCATGAGAAATATTAAAAGTAAGCAGACAATGAATCCAAATTCCCATTTTAATAAATCCCTTTACTTTGCAATAACGTTTTTCGGTATCTTGGCAATAATCATCTTAATCAACAACACCGAATGATTGTATCAACTCGTCAGAAACTGTGAATTTAGAATCGTCGGTCTTCACGAATCGTTACCGAATTTTTTGTTTTATTCGTGGTAAACAATTATTTTCAATACATTTAAAGTATTTTCATAAGGATATTTGATAAAATATTATAAAGAAAAAAGCAAACATAAAAAATCTGTTTAACATGTGAGTAGAAATTTGCAAAATTGTTCTTAAATTATCTTTAAGAAAACATACGGAGAAAAAAGTTGTACTGTACGATAATAGAAGAAAAAAAAGACTATTAAACATATAGTACATACATCATATTATACATAAATGATTGGTGCAGGTAAATTTTTCATTCCTTCTAGGCTTGTTATGCCAAGCGGGGAACTGTTTAAGTGCTTGTTGTTCTTTTTGTTTCTTTGTGTGCTGCTTGCTCAAACAAAACATCGTATATTACATGGATTGTTATTATTTTTTCTTTAAAGGAAAATTGAGTTGTTTGTATTAAGGCTTTTGTTGTAAGGCGGTGAAAAACTGCCCTTTTATTGACATCTTGCCTAGAGTTACAAAATGGACTTTGCCTTTTTATTTTTGCTGAGATCTATATATCAATATGTACAAATTTATAATTGTGTATGTATGCAATGAAGAATATTATTGGTGTTTCAATAATGTGCAATGACGGTTTGTTGTTTGCGCTCTTTGTCTTTGCAAGTGTTCGAAGTGTTCGAGTCCTTTGGAAAAAACGTTAATTTTATCTGGGACATACCTTTGCATTATTATCACACACATTTATTTATATTTTTAATCAAGACGTCACAGTTTAATAAACACATGACCACTTGAGTACGTACAAGTACAATGGCTGTTTTTGTTTTGCCAATTTTTCTTTACTTTCATTCTCTATTTTTATTGATTTTATGAATAATGTCGCTTTTCCACTGAACTATTTATTCGTTGAGTCATGGGTGAATTTTTTTGTTTTTTGTTTTTTTTTTTATTTCATTGATGGTGCAACCTCCCACCGTCATTCGCAGAGAAGAACGCTCTTCAATGCATTCTACCTACGTTATCAGCAGATTTAACTGAGCGGCAGAGAAGGAGAGAGGAATTCTAACGGTAGCGATGATGAAGGGGATAGTGGGTTTTCGTTGTGCACATTGTTTATAGGCGCTGTTGTTGTCATTTTTAAATAGTTCCCCTACTTCATTCATAAAAAGACGTTTGCCTGCTACAAATCAACAGACTCGTCGTAGTGTACGCTAATATTATAGTAAAGATTTGTTTTTTTTCTTTCTTCTTCTTCTTCAACCGTCTTATCACTTTACTGAAATTCATTGTTATCATTGTGTACATACGTGTATAATACATTGCAAGGTACGAAAGGTAAACAAAATATTTTTAAAAATAAAACCAATCTCTACACAAAAATGTACAAAATGTACAAAACTGCACAACCATTAATACATATTTAATCAACGAAAAATAAAGTTCGTTTTTTCATTTTTTTAATTTTGTTCGCCTATTTCAGGCATTTCCGTTCAGTTTTGCGAGATAATGAAGATAGATATAGAGCGGCTATATAACAATGATTGTCTAGAATGTTGAAAGTCGAAATCTTATGTGCACGTTATACATATTAAAATATTATATGAAATATTATTGAAAGCATGCTCATAATAGGATCCAAATTATATATTAAATATATCTTAAATATATAGTGCGATAGTTAGTTAAAGTTTATTTTGGGTTAGAGGATTCGTTTTTGGTTCTTATTCTCTGTATAGTTAGTTGTATAGGGTATACTAGGTTTATGTAGAAGGACTTTTATAAAATCTTTCGATTCAGAAGCATTCTCATGACCTTTGTGTTTGATGTCTGGTCGTTCGTTTATTTCTATGTTTAACGTACAGGAGGCAATTTTCAGATATTTTAGCAAGAATTTGCTGAATTAAAACTTTTTGATCTAACGACAAAATCTGCTTTCAATGAATTGGATCGGGCCAATCTTTAAGATTATTCTCTACATAAAGCTCTAAGCGAAGATAAGCATTTGGGGATTACTTGTAAGGTTTCATTTTTTCTTCTTGAAAATTAAATCTTTAAAGCAACTTCAGGTTCTCAGCTGCTGTATGCATACAGATTCGTGTCATAGTAGTCGGTGCAAAGGAATATACTTTACGAGGGGAAGTGTGAGAAGTTCTGTAAGGATTTTTAAAATATCTTTTTAATTAAATTGAATTAAAATTTTTCTGATTAAGTCTAACTTCTTGTTGGGGAAATTTTTTTCATTATCAATTTATTTGCTCTTCAGCTTCAACATAACGCTAACAATTGTGCAAATACCTTATGAGCAGAATTTTTTTTTTTGCTTGCGTTAAAAATCAATTTTTTTGTTTTAAATAAGGAAAAAACTTTTCGATAACCATTAAAGTCAATATTGCATTTAATGTAATTTGAAATCTATAAAAAGTTATAGACGTTGTTAGTTAGAATTGTGGTTCCGTTTGTGGTTAGGTTTGAATTTTATGCAATTTTTTTTTTTTTTTTTTGTTTATTTTGCTCTCTATAATTGCTACAGAGTGTTTCGTAATAGATTTTTTATTTTTTTCTTTCTTTAGCTCATACAATGGTTGTTGTTATTGTTGTCGTTGACTTTAATATTAATTCTTTGTTTATATGCGATTGTCTTATGTGCGGTTTATTTTGGTGCACTAATAACGACCTACGCGTGCTTAGACCGTCTCAATTGCAGTCTCGGTGTTTGTTTACTTTAGTGTGTTTCTAGTTCAATGAGCACAAATTTTGTTTACCGTAAAATCGCCTTTATTTTTTGTTTCTTTGTTTACCCATAAAATATATTTGTTTTTACTTTTTAAAGAAAGATTTGCAAACCTCGCAATGCAATTCAAGCCAGCTACCTAATCTGGCTGAGGAGCAGCACGTAGTGGTATCACATTTTTCACTTTTGTTACTTAAAAATTTATAAAACCGATCTTTTTGTTACCTATCGGGTATGCAAGTAAGCGTTGAATTTTTTTTTTATATCCACTACCGAAGGATGGGGATGTATAATTTTTTTTTTTTTTTTTTTTTTCATAATGTATGTAACACCCGGAAGGATGGTTCAGAGTCACAGCGTGAAATTCTGAGTTGATTTAGCCATGTCTGTCCGTTTGTCCTTTTATGTGTCCGTGTGGTGTTTGTTGTTGGCATTTTCCGAGTCCGGAAAACTTTTCGACTTTTCGCACGCAGGTTATTATATTCACAGGATCGAAGTTTATAGACGTAGACGGGAAAAAATTATTAGTTTTTTTCAAGATCGTTTTTGTTTTTCATTGATAGCGGGCGTGTATGCAAGCAGATCGCAACCATTTCCCTACCATTGGACCATTAAAAATATCCGCGATATTTTTCGAGGTTGCTTTAGGAATGCCTGCAGTGTAAGCGGATATGTGAACAGATTTCAGCCATCTTTTAACTGCCTATTCCTAATTAATTACGGAAAGTGTATGGAAAATTTCATCTCCCTATTTATTGGAGTTATCCGTCAAATTGACGTGTTTCGGTCTAGGTAGGAATATATAAACCTCCGGTAAATCTAGTGTTAAAGATAGTGCTTCATATCTATTATGCTCAGCCTGCATCGTTTATTATTAAATTTCTTGTTGATTTCAGTCGATAAGATTTCCGTATAAGACTTCAATTATGACTTTAAGATTTTCTACTAATCAGTTAGCGTAATTTATTTTGAAAAGTACTTCACCCAGTGCGTAATTAAAATCAAGCGATTTAATAATTTATTGTTATTGTTATTGCTGTTGAAAAATTAAAAATTGCCAAAAAATTGTAAAATTAATAGACAGAAAAATGTAAAGAAAAAAAAGAAAAACCTCTTATACAACACATCGGAGGACAAACACATAATAGGAGAAGATAGGGGTTTAGTAACAAATACGTTTTCTTTAGCATCCTTTCTCATCCTTCGTCTTGCAAGTGTGCCTGAAGCAATTAGATTCCATTACTTCTGACATCACCTTCGATATTCTTAACACGTTCGCGGACACTAAAAATTTCAGGGAGCTGCAAAAATAGACAAGCAATTATTTTTGAAACTAATTGTAATATCCAAAATCTGATTATACATATATAATAGGGAAATAGGTTGGGGAAAAAGAAATCCATTATTTCTTCTTCTTCTTTTGCTTCTTTTTGAATCCAGCTTTGTGTAAATGGTTTAAAACTGTTTTATGGTTGATTTTTAGCTCCTGGGCGATGTTACGACTGCTAACACCGATTATTTCTCCGATTTTATCGACATTTTCGACGACCGGCCTACCTGTGCGAGGTGCATCTTTAACATCAAAAATTCCTGAACGGAATCTACGAAACCAAAATTGCACATAATTGGCTGTTACAGTATCGGAACCATAAACACCACCATTCACAATTTTAGCCGCCTGGCTTGCATTTTCGCCTTTGTCAAAGAAAAACTGTAAAATGTACCGAATTTTCTCTTTGTTCACTTCCATTTTTAACACGCTGTAACTCACAACTGAATGCACCAAACAAAAAACAACAAAAGAATTTTTTTTTACTGCGAAATGTCACCTTTCCAACGAGCATAAATCTGAAATTGTTTGGTCGTTACTTTACGAGAAATCTACCAGTGCAGCCATCTACCGAAAAAATAATGGATTTCTTTTTCCCCAACCTAATATATTATAAGAGTAGTCAGAACATCGTATTTTAACTGTTATATGAAATGAATGTTATAGCATCCACGACAATATAGATCATATTTTTCAACTAGGATGACGTGAATGCTATAGCATTCATTTATAGAATACATGAGACAGTGTTTTTTCAAAACCGTCTGGAACTCAAATGTCTAACTGAAGCAGATAATGAAATATCTAAGCATTTACAATGCCCTTTGTTGAAAGTAAGGGAAATTTTCAGAAAAAAATGTGCAATGATGCAGTCAGCTCTCTGTGAGAATTCTACGAAATATAGATTCCATAGCATTCACGTCAAGTATTATATTTCGGCCGCCTTACAGAAATTTGTAAAAACACGGAGAAAAATAAAAAAAATAAGAAAGTACTTAATGAATCAATTGGTCATTATTTTGAACTGTATATTAATTAAAAAAATTTAAGGTTACATGAAATTAAATGAACAGAAATTGGCTTTAAAATTTGAATGTTGTAGCATTCACGTCATTTTGCATCACTATGAAAATGAATGCTATAGCATTCGCGTCCGCGAACGTGTTAACATAATCAAGGATTACTTCGCATTTCGTTACTAGACATTGTATGGGGAATAACTTGTATAATTTAAAGAATTTGACCAAGTTTCCCACCGTCTTACTGGGATTATAAAGAAACCGTACTGCTAAAGGAAATTTTGATTGCATTTTAGTGAGATTTTGAGTTTTTATATCGACTTTTAATGTTTCATTTCATATAACGCGTATGCACGTCAAACTCACCAAAAATTGATGCGCACATGTGACGTATGTAGTTAACTGGTTAAGCCTGTTCCCACTGCTTTCGCCTTTTAATTCCTCGAATTATGACATGGAAAGTAAGGAAGTACGCATGAGTAGGCGAGTAAATAAAAACCGTGGTCTTCATTCGCGATAGAGCTTCTTTTGGTTGTGACTATATCGAGTGCTTACTTAGTAAGACGTCCCGCTTGCCAATTGGTCACACCTCTACAACTCTTTACGTTTTTCTGAAAGTCACCGTTTTACACCTGCAGGGGACATTCTCTGAGTGATTGGTTATATTAACAAAAAAGATAAAAATAATCAAAATAGTAGTGACTATTAGTCTCGCGCTTAATCAGTTTACACTCTTTGCACAAGATATATGACATACTACCCGCAGAGACGGCCGCTTCTTGAGAGCAGCAGCGCTTCCCTTACCTTTTTGCGACCACAAATATTCTCTTCCCGATTCGAATTTTTTCGCGAAAACTTTGATTGAAATAAACTCTGGGACAAACATTTAGTGGATAGTAACAAAATTAACGAGCGGTAGATATGATGATGAGTGGGTTAAAAAACGATACTATGTACTATTTTTTATTTAAAATAACTTAGGAAAACAGGAAAAGCACAGCATTTGGTTCAGTGAAATATTTATGACTTTTCGTTCATTATCGTTATATACGCATTGATGCAAGCAGAGCAATAAAGCCGAATGATTTATAAACCGTTCACAAAGACAAATCTCACATAACATAAACCCAACTCCCACACGTTTACGCATTAATTACTAGCTTCATAGGAAAAACAAATAAAAACCTTATGGTCAGGTAAGAGCAGTCATGAGATGCTCTGTGCCTCTTATTGTCTCATTTTCATGATAAATTAGCAAAAATAGTTGATTAGTTTTCTTTATAGAGAATGCAGCGAGGACCTCTCTGGGGGGAAGTCCAAGCACATGAACTGAAGGTGGAAGGTGTGGTGTAGAAAAATAAAGTATTGTGAAAAAGCTCATTATTCGTCATCAAAAACTAGACTTCTTTGCCATCTAAAGAGAAACTTTCCCTGAAAATCCTTATATATGGGGTGTGGACCAGAAAATAGACGGAGGGAGTATAATTTTGATACGAATAATTTTTATGTCAAATTACTGGTGTAGACTAACTTTCCTCATAATATACAAAAAATTCGATCTTTAGGCCAATTTCTTGCAAAAATGTTTATATCGCACGAACTTGAAAAAAATTGATCGAGAAATAGTTTTGAAAATTGCATTTTTTTTTAAAAAAAACGATCGTTTCAAGATAAAGCGTTATAGGTGGAGCGGTCGTAAAAATATGCAATACGGTTCATCCTTAAGCCAAAGTACGTCACAGTATACTAAATTTCATCGGAATATTTGAAAAATTGCTAACTAAATGTAAAATAAATGGACCGATATTGGATGAAAGAACAGACACTTTTAAATTGATTCAGAAAATTAGTCCGAATTGATTGATATGATAAAAGGAACGTTTCTCTTAAGTTCTTCCAGGTTTTCTCAATCTTCCCACAAACTTAACATATTCCGTATTTGTTAGTATTAATAGCGTAGCGTATTATAGAAAAGCAAAAAACAATACTATATATAATATACATACATATATATGTTTTGAATAGTGTCGACTATTTGACTGATTGTTATGGCATAACAATCAGGATAGTTGTGATGGAGGAGTAAATGAAATGAACGCGTTTTATTGCGAAGTACGTATTCGCTTTCCATACCATATAAGCTTTGCAGTGCGGGGTATGTTAAGTTTGTTCGGGTGTACGTAACATAAAGATTGGACATAGGCCAAGCTTTTGCGATTAGAGTCGTTTTTTGTTTCTGAATCAATTTAAATTTCTTCGATAGTCTGTCTCATGTCCATTCGTTTGCATTTGTGTTAAACCTATAGGTCGCAATTTCGTGAGATTGTAACGAAATTAGGCATACCGACAGCTGAGCGCTATTCAAAGTCGATTGGATCGAAGCATTTTTCATAAGAGATTTCGTTAAAAAAAATCTTTATATTTCTTCATAAAAGAGTTCAGGAAAACGTATCTGTTACGCTAAATAAATGTTGAAAATCTCGATCCGATTGTAGCATTTTTTGGGCCCACATAAAACTTCTTACATCAAATAAGCTTTTATACGATCATAAGATCCAATTTTTAACATTTTATAATGAAAATTTCTCCAGAATATCACTTTTTTTTTCATAGGGTGCGGTATACTTGGATCACATAGATCCATTTTTAGGACCTTTTTCCATATAAGAGATTTTAGTAAAGGGAAAGTAAGCGGATTTGTATCAATAAAATCTAGTTTGGATTGAAGAATAATATGTTCTTGGCAAACAGTGAACTTTATCGAATTTGAACCATGTCGATTCAGGTTTCTGCCGCTCTCCAATGAAAAATCTTTCCTAACAGTAACCGTAACAGATAAATTGTAACAAAGTATGATTTATGACGGATTACGGGAAAAATGAAACAAATGTTATCAGGTATTTAATGGTCGGCCTTGTCCGACTTTTATGTGTTTACTTACGAAAGTTAATTATGGCCATAGACTCTCTTTGTTGTGTTGTTTGTAATCAGGATTGAAATAATAGCAATGTTTAGGCCTCAAATATTGTGTTCACTGTTTCGCACCACCTAACTAAGCTGCTTGAGTGAACGTGAGTGGATTACTTGATCACGTACGTTAAGTCATCTAGATAAACACAAACGTACGGGCACAACAAACACATCCATATACGATCAGCTGCGATATCCTTTTGCGCAACTATTAGCAAAAAGTTTCTCAAGCAATGAAACGCTGAAATTTTGCATTTACATTACGAGTGATTTCAGAGATTTCCGGCCTTTCTGTGCTTTAACTGAAAAGTGATGATAATCCAGATATCCTACAAAAATTATTTAATGAGATCGGCAACACGCATATTTATCCTGATGACTGGTTAAGATCATCATTCATCATAATTCCAAAGAAACCCAAGGCCAGGAGATGTCATGATTATATGATGATATCCCTAATGAATCATATTCTGAAAATATTCCTAAGAATAATCCGGCAAAGGTTATATGGTAAATGCGAATAATCACTTGGCCATACCAAGTTTGGTTTCTAGAGAAGCGTGGGCACCAGAGAAGCTTTATTTTGCAATCGAGTTCTAATCCAGAACTGTTAAGATGTGCACAACGACTCTTTTCTCGTCTGTTTCGTAGATTATGATAAAGCGTTTGATAAATTAATAAATATCCTGAAAGGTCTTAATATTCACCGAAAAGCTATACGCTGCACCAAAAATTTGTATTGAAGATAAATAGCAGAGGTCCGTCGTAATGATGTCAGAATTCCTATAAATAGAGGGATTCGCCAAGAATGCATTTTGTCACCTCTTCTTTCCAAAGTCTTTTCTAAGCCAATTTTTCAAGAATCTATTCAAACGGTCGAAGCAGGCATTAAGGTCAATGAGCAATTCATCAATGACATCCGACATGCGGACGATGCAAGTATCCCAGCAGATAATATACAGGATCTGCAGACAATGGTTCAAGCTATAAATGATCAACAGTTCTACAGTTTTAACAGTTTTGGGTTAAACCTAAATATCAGCAAAAGCAAATTTATGATCGTAAGTCGAGCGAAAAACCCACATGCAAACGCCATTCCATCAATAAATAACCAAAAGGTGGAAAGAATTTCCAAGTTTGTATACCTTAGGTCAGTCGTTTCCAACCTTTTTGTACCGGCGCCCCCTTTTTAAAAAAAAAAATGAATGCGCCCCCTCTTTAAAAAACAAATGGTTGCGTCCCGTTAATTTATCTATCTGGCATCATTGAAGAAATCGCGGTTCTCAGTTCCTTTTCAATCATTAATCGAGATCGATACTTAGTTTTTAAGACAGCTACTGTAGAAAACCCAGTTTCACATAGGTAAGATGTTACAAATGGCCATAAAATTTCTAAAGCTTTGTTTGTCAATGTAGGAAAATCGTTTTTTACTCGTAGCCAAAACGTAACAATATTATCTTCATCTCGAAACATCTGCTTTAATGTGCTATCACTAGATAAGTCAATTATCATTTCCTGCTTACATATACTGCTGATCCATTTTCTTGACACCTATTTGACTTTTTTTGGTTTGTATTTGAAAATGATATTTGATGGAAACAGCTACAAGGGGGGCATCCTTGCAACAGTATCGCGCCCCCCTAGGGGGACGGACCCCACAGGTTGGAAACCACTGCCTTAGGTACATATTACACGAATCCTGGGACGGTGATGTGAAAATGAAAAGAAAAACGGAAATGGCCAGATCAGCGTATACGAAATGTCAGAAAATCTTAACAAGCCGGGAAATGAGTTTAATCTTTCACCTTCGCTTCGTGAAATGCTTCCTATGGTCGGTGTTTTTGTATGGTCTAGAATCATGAAAATTAAACATCAGTACAATGAATAGAGCAGAAGGCTTTGAAATGTAGTCTTACCGTCGAATTCTAGAAATATCATGGGCAGGTCACATATCCAATATTGCGAAGAGTAAACAGTGAACGTGAGCTCCCAAAAAAATATATTTTATTGTCTTAAATGTCCCGGCCAGTATTGAAGAAAGTTATCCAAAAACTGTACGCGGCCAGAAATTCTTCACGTGGCCTGGAATGCCTACTGAGCGACGTGTTGGATGAAATGCTTACTGAAAACTGTAATCGCGTTTTTCTCGAAATTAAGTGTTTTGAGGCTTTCAATCCTCAAGCGAGTTCATTTCAAATTTCGGCTGCTATTTCATAATGTAACGTTTTATAGCCCAGAACGTAACGCTTTTATTTTTACTTTTTGAAATCAAAAAGCTTAACTAACATGGACTGATGTTTAAAAAAAAAAAAATCCCTTTGCCGTTACAAATAATTCAGGAATTTTGACGTTAATATCCGTCATTTTATTTACATGGACTTTCTGCGGTGTTTGGGAGCATATAAAGCCTAGTATGCTCTCCATTTTTGCAGCTGAGGTAAGTGATGGTGATGGTGGGCATAAAAATATGTAATAATAAGAGCCGAAGCGACGGTAATGGTATTTGCAACGCATTTTATGAATTTAATGGTAAAGCGCAATGGATAACATTTACCATTTAGCAGTGAAGGGCTTGTCGTCCACCCGGGTACAGGTATCATTGTAACACTTACTCGTATAGTGTTATCGATGGTGAACGACTTATGTGCTTATGTTTATGAGTGCTACTACGACTTCTGTGAGTAGTGTTTGGTATTTCCAATTTTCCTTTACTTTCCTCTTTGCCTATGCATTGTATACATACATACATACATACATATATGCATTCGTACTGTCGTTTAAGCATATAGTTCATGGAATTGCATTTGTTTTGGTTAATGCTTTACATTTCTTGTCTTGTGATACTTGCATGTGCGTGTGTGTACTTTATAGTACTTTATATTTTGCCGATTTCTGATGGTATAAGTTGTTGCAACTTATTTTTATACCCGCCATCACATACATAAGAAGAGAGTATATGAACTTTATCATGGCTTTAGCGACATGAACTATGAGGCAAAAGTCTCTCTCTTTCGGTGAAAAACGGAAAATATGAATAATTTTTTAGCAAAGATTTGTAGAATTAAAAAATCGGAATTTGATTTTTGATAAGAGGAAAACCGGATATCATAAAACATCGTACGACGTAGAGCGTTTATTAACTTCAAAATAAGGAATGGGAAATAGCGATCTCCGCATGCTTTATTTGATGAGGATTTCAAGTTTCATTGCGCAAAGCAAATGAAAAGATTTATGTGTTGTTTTTTTTTCACTTTGCTTCACTGTTCATTGCAATTATTTCTGTTATGTCACATTGTTTCTGCTTTTAATTTTTTTTTCTTCGTCGCTGCGTTTTTGCTATGATCCATGATTCCTTTTTTGAGTAAAATTGTTGTATATTTGTTATTTGTTGCAGGCATATTCCTCTTTACAGTTGTCGCCACATCTGCTATTCGCTATGTTCGTTTCTATTTCTTCGATGCCATTTCTGTTTATCTGTCTGTCTGTCTGAATTTCTGAAAAGTCACAATAAACTGTTTGAAAATTCTTGGAACTCTTTGCGTCAATTTAGCGTGACTTGTAGTACAGGCGCCTAGTCACACTTGCCGCTTACACTCGATCGCTTTGTGCAACTTTTTTACGCATTACCTTGCAGAATAATATGCATTTATATGCATTCTGATCATAATTACAGTTAATTTTGTTGGTTTGTCAGGCATTTTTAAATAAGTACAATTGATGTACATTTACCTACACACACATAGTTCGTTGTTATAATGAACACAAGTCGAAATTTTCAATAGTGTCTATGACAGATGCTATTTTAGATGGCTTTGAAATATAAAAGCAAATAAAATCATATACAAAAATGTGAATTTAGTGAAGAAACTCGCTTGTGTATTTTCCTTTAATCTTTGTGATTATGAAAATGCAATACAATGATGGACAGGAGGGAGGGACATGGGTAAACCAAGTTGTCCTATTGTTTTTTCATTGTTACAATGCAATATAAGGGTAGGCAGATGGACGGATATAGGTTAATCAATTTGCTCTTCTCTTGTGATTGTAAAAACGCAATATAAAGATGGACCGACGCATGGATATGCCTAAATCAAGTTTCCCTTCTATTACCATTGCGAAATCCCTTACTCTTTGTGATTGTGAAAACGGAATAACAAGATGGACAGACAGACAGACGGATATGACTAAACCAAGTTGCTTTTCTCTTGCGATTGTGAAATCGCAATATAAAGATGGACAGACGCATGGATATGCCTAAATCAAGTTTCCCTTCTACTACCGTTGCGAAATCCCTTACTCTTTGTGATTGTGAAAGCCGAATATCAAGATGGACAGACAGACGGATATGATTAAACCAAGTTGCTCTTCTCTTGTGATTGTGAAAACGCAATATAAAGATGGACAGACGCATGGATATGCCTAAATCAAGTTTCCTTTCTATTACCATTGTGAAATCCCTTACTCTTTGTGATTGTGAAAGCGGAATATCAAGATAGACAGACAGACAGACGGATATGACTAAACCAAGTTGCTTTTCTCGTGTGATTGTGAAAACGCAATATAAAGATGGACAGACGCATGGATATGCCTAAATCAAGTTTCCCTTCTATTACCATTGTGAAATCCCTTACTCTTTGTGATTGTGAAAGCGGAATATCAAGATGGACAGACAGACGGATATGACTAAACCAAGTTGCTTTTCTCTTGTGATTGTGAAGACGCAATATAAAGATGGACAGACGCATGGATATGCCTAAATCAAGTTTCACTTCTATTACCATTGTGAAATCCGTTACCCCTTGTGATTGTGAAAGCGGAATATCAAGATGGACAGACAGACGGATATGACTAAACCAAGTTGCTTTTCTCTTGTGATTGTGAAATCGCAATATAAAGATGGACAGACGCATGGATATGCCTAAATCAAGTTTCGCTTCTATTACCATTGTGAAATCCGTTACCCTTTGTGATTGCGAAAACGGAATATCAAGATGGACAGACAGACGGATATGATTAAACCAAGTTGCTCTTCTCTTGTGATTGTGAAAGCCCTTACTCTTTGTGAAAATGTAATATAAAAGTGGACAGATGGACGGATATGGTTAAATCCGGTACGGCAGATAAATTGTGAATGTACTTGGGAATCCTGTCGTTTTTGATCATTATAGAGCTCCTTTTCGCCTAGACATACTAAATGTAATCAATAAATTCGAACGTACCG
>KK502434.1:219683-297664 GCA_000688735.1 Glossina austeni | reverse complement strand
ATCCTTTTGTCTGTTTAAAAACCAGTTGGGCACTTTGTACTGTAGGGGATTACCAATAATCGTAACAACCCGCCGAGCGACATTTTTGCACTTTTAGCAACGAAACTCTCAACAAAAAAAAAAGAAAAAGAAAAAAAAAGAAAGTTTTCTGAGACGTAATAGATCAAGGCCTTCGGTGGCTACAACTAAACAATAAACGTCGTCTTCCTGACAGAAGGATTTGGTCCCGCGGTCAATCCAGATGGTATGCCTTGGTGTAATCATAAATCATAAATATTCACGCTGAAGATTCGCAAAATCAAATCAAACTTTTATGCTCAATAACGACAGAGAACGGCAGAAAATATTTTTTTTTTTTCCCGTTTGAACAAAACAAAAACGTTGTCCTCGAATGACCCTCGAATGCTGGGCATCTTCTAGCGATAGTCTAGAAAATGCGTCTTTTTGACAATTATTTTAGGATGGAAGAAAAGCTTATTAACGTGTATTTAGTCGTTGAAAAATAATTACCAAAAGACGCAGAGCTCATTACGTTCAGAGAGTTCAAAGAACGGGGGTCGCCTGCGTCTGCTTTCCAGAAATTTGAATCCACAGGTTTATAGCTGGTGCACTATTTTGAACCGTTTGGGATTTTTTGAACGTATTAATACTTGCGTGATTGGTGAGCGCCTAAATCCACAAACACCCCCCCCCCCCCCAAACCCCAAACAAAAGCGTTGAAATGAAATATGGAAGATATCCGATGTACTGCTCAGTAGAATGCTGTTTGCAACGTGTTCAACTATAAAAAGCTCTGACAAAAATAATGAAAACTGTAGTAGTTCTTCCATGGGACCTTTCAAAAATTCATGTTTCGAGGAAAACGCATTTCAACTGCCCGTTTAGGGTATACCGCATAATACTGTTCGAAAAATAAAAATTTTTGAAAGTTTAAAATTTTATATCATCTCATGGCATTCTTGACTGTGTAAGGCAGTGGTTTCCAACCTCTTTGTACCGGCGCCCCCCTTTTAAAAAAAAAAAATTAATGCGCCCCCCTTTAAAAAACAAATTGATGCGTCCCGTTAATTTATCTAAAAATCAAATTTCAAGTTAAACGTAAAATTTTTCGAAGTTTTTCGAAGTTTTATCCACTGAAACTATATTATTTCAGCACCAATTCACTTCACTCACTTATATTATATTACATATGCTTATTTTCGCACCGATTTAGTCACTTATAGACAAATTCACATCCACATCAAATAGCAACTGAGAGAAAACAATCAGATGCTTCTGTTTACTGAAGTTTGACGCGATTAAGCACGAGAATGATCGGGATATTGCAAGTGCTTGTCTTTTGATTCCACGCCCCATAGATAGTCGGCTCCAAACGCGAAAGCGAGATATTTCGATTCGAGGAAGAGTATGAATTGGATGTTTTAGCATTTGTACACCAAAAATCCGCGGCGAGGATCGTGGATCACGTATACTGCTGATTCATTTTTTTGACACCTATTTGACTTTTTTGGTTTGTATTTGAAAATGATATTTTGGAAACAGCTACATGCCCCCCTTGCAACAGTATCGCGCTCCGCTATGGGGGCGCGCCCCACAGGTTGGAAACCACGGGTGTAAGGGATCATTTGAGCTAATAAAACCAAATTTGATTTTCTGGAAAATCTGGAATGTTTGGTGTTACTTAGCACTTGAACCCATGTCAACGTTTAAAATTTATTTGGCGCATTCATAGAAAGACAATTTGAAATTTTGCTGGGAAACTTCCAAATTTCCCGGATTGATTGGTATTTTGCTGAATTAGAAATTTTTCTGCCATTTTTGAAGTCCGCAAAGTTTTAATCTGCATCGATTTGAATTGCTTCCGTCAATATTTACCGACTTGTTTTGATTTTGCTTTCCGCTATGTGATTATTTGATTGTTTGCAATTGTATGAAACAGACGCTTGATTGGGATAAACAATAATCATAAACATTTGCGTGCTGTCACTCTTAGCATATTTTCAGATCCTTATTGAATGTTTTCTACATATACATATGCATATATACATATATATACACTCGCATTAATCGAATAATAAAACAATAACATTGTTTATGTTGCTGTATGCGGCTGGCAAAGCAAAACAACACACATACAATGTTGCTGCTAATAATACTTTGCCAAGCTACAAATGCATCCTTATCATAAGGCGCTGGTACAATTATGTTCGCAATAATAGCAATGGGGGAAAGTTTTCTTTTTCGAGAATTTATGCTCAACTTGAACTTTTATAACACAATCTAAAAAGCAATTGTTGTTAGTATTATTTTATGTTATGTCATGACGTTTGCAGTACTTGTGTTTGATACATGTACCGATAATGGTACATACGCTGATGAAAAATATATATTTTCTCTCATAAACATAAGAAAGTAGTTTATCAGAATATTTTTCTAGCGTGTACCGAAAACAGTACACGTTGTTTTTTTCAAGGTATCTACTCATAAGTAACTTGGCGGGAATGTTCGTCATCATTTAAAGCTAACATAGGTTATAAAATTAAACATTGGAATCTCAATTAATCAATCGGGATCATTGCTTCTCTTCCTTGCCATTTGCCAGTTGGTTCGAGGAAATATTTGCTTTGACTTTAATAGGCTATAAGGTCGAATGTTTATCTATTGTGGACTTGGTCGTTTTTTATTTTATCATTCAGACAATACATGCTTCCTGTAAAGGTTTCTGCCGAATGGCACAGGACTGCGTGGTGTGTTTTTCTGACCTTCAATTACAAGTAAATGAGCCAAGTTTCACTGAACAGCTGGACATGTTGCGCTGATGAAGATTATGTGTACCTGTGATGTCTTTACCCCCACCCTATTGTTATGTAATATAACGCAATATAGCGTCGCGATTATTAATGTAATAGGAGTGATAGATGGAAAAGGAATCATGTGGAAGAAAGAATAAATTGAATGATAAACGAACAAAGAATGACATAAGCAGTCTTCTCTTCTTATTATTGTTATTCCGCTATTATTTTGAACATAATTGTGTGTACATATATGTATATATGTGTGTTTATATGAGGTGTAGATTAGAATTGAGTAGAACATTAGTTGAATTGTAATTCTAGAGACTAGACATGTCACTCATTATTAGCTCGGCAAGCGATTTGCCCCACCATCCAATCATTTACTCATTCAGTAACTTGTTCAGTGCAGCAGTCAGTCAGTCAATCATTCAATCGCGCATTTATTTTATTTCATTATTTACTATGTATTCGTTGGTTCGTTGATTCGTTCGTTTTTTCGTTTCCTAACCAAAGGGGCACGCATTCAGTCAGTCACATAGTCAGTCGTTAATCGGTCTGTTAATCGTTTGCAACAACTTCCTTAGTGTCTTACAGTAGTAGTTCGCGGCGCGTTTTTTTCTTTTCTTTTTTTTTGTGTTGATTTCTGTTTTTGGGATTTGGTTTTTGTTTTTGTTTTTGTTTTTTTTGCTTTTTATTTTAATTTCTCTCCTCGTTTTATTACTTTGATATTTATCATTAGCATAGCGCCACTACGGCAAATGTCATTTCCGATTACCTGCAACATCTTTTAATAGATTTGTTAAACGTAACGTTATAAATAATGTGCCAAAAATTAAATTGAACATCGAACGATCGATTGGGCGCTCGATCGTTAAGCGGATTTCGTATGCAAAGCATGAAAAAAAAACTAATTTTAATCATCGCAGAACTATTGCAGTCAGCGGCCGATTGGCAAATGTGAACTTTGTCCTCTGCGCGGAGGGTCTTCTGCAGTGTTAATATATATTTGTGGAATAACAAAATTGCAATAATTCTCTGGGTTCAATATGTGTACGTGTCTTGGAAAAAAGTATTCTTTTTAATTATTTATTTGATTTGTCTTTCTTTTTAACAAACACATTGCGTCTCATGGCTCTTTTCTATTTTTTTTTTTTTCTTTTTATTTACTTTCGTTTAATGCTACTATCAGTGGCAGATTTTGAAAGACTTCTTCGACTTGCATTATGAGCGGAAGTGTTTATAAATTTATTGTTAATGTTTTTGTTTCTTTATCACTAAAGAGTCATTGTATTCGTGTTTATGATTGATTAATTTAATAATGTGCGCATCCGTACCTGAATATTAATCAACAAACGTAAAGTAAACGTGTGCGCGCGTATGGTTAAAAAAAAAAGCATAATAATTATAAAAGTAAACAAATCTCAACATCAACAACCAGCAAGCAACAACTACATACATATTTATGAAAGTAACATCGATTAAGAAAGTGACGGAATATTAAATGCATATGACGTTGTTCAAAATGTGCATATATTAAGTTTTTCACTTCGTTTGTAAAAACCCAGCGATAAACGTCAAGAGATTTTAAACATTCATCGGTACAGGAGATGATCAGAAATGATTTTTCTATATTTAATATATATAATATAGCTTGGCAGAGTATTTTCAGTTAACCGATTGTAGAGAATAAATATAAAATCGAGTGGGATCCATCCATCCGTCCACTGATAGCTAAATACTATAATTACAGAAATTCTAAAAATACTCAGGCGCCTATGGGACTTTTCGCGCTTTCTTCCCACACTTTTTCCTGATCATTGATTCAAAAGAAATATATATTTATATTACTTCAGATAAGCAGTCGCCGTCCTGCAAAGCGAAAGCGTTAAACAGAATGCTTTGACGATTAATGCAAAAATTTGGCAGCACAACAAGCTATTATTTCGATCCGGTTGGGTAAGAGAGGTTGTAAATGATGTTGTTGTAAGATGTGGAATAGGAAGTCCTTCCTCTTGGAAGTGCTATCTTTAAGCTAAACGAAACTGTATCATTTGTCACAGCAAATCATATACAACGCAGTTCCTTGCAGCTTTGAATAGATGCAGTATTGTGTCAAAAAAATGAAATATCCGGGAAACTTTACCCTTCCTGATTAATTCAAAGGATAGCACGGATGATGAACAATGGATTGACTACAATATCCAAAGCACAAATAACCATGGAAGAGAGTATTCGAAGTAATAACCTCGACGACAAGGTTGATGGCCCCCTTTGTTGCGATGAGCCTTGCAACGTGTACTAAAGCTTGAAGCCATCCCTTAGGAATACTACGTCCAGTAATTGATGCAATTGCGCCAAAGAATGAGTGAAATATATTGAAAGTCACGATACCGTAAGTTTTCAGTACAAAGGATTTTGGATCCATATAGCGCAGTTCTAACCTGGAACGTCGTATCCGTGTTCTCTCTTGTTCCGGCTTACTGTTTGTTCGAACAGTGCTTCGTTGATTATGACGATACTCAAATTTTGGGTCTTCTAAGTATAGGCTTAAAAGACGAGACTTTTTTCGAGATTGAATTCGAAAATTGTCTAAAAAATGAGGAAAAGTCGTAGCTAATGATTGACAATACTTTGAATAGGAAACATTCTACCAATTTCTCTGAATAAAGCTTTAAGGTTGGAAAAAAAGAAAATCCTTAAAATTTATTCGCACGACACACAATGCAACGTTAAAGTTCGAAGGGAGAAATTGTCTAGTGATAGGCTCAAGCTTGTCTATAAACCGATTGAAAATACTGCTATTGCTTCAGAAATTTATGAATACAGTTCTTCAGTTCCAATGACAACAAGAACTAGGAGTTATGGAAAGATGTGCACAAAAATCAGATGACAAAAGGAATAAAATTCTACAGCTTATCAGTCAAAAAATGTAAATTTTTTACCGCCAACTTTTTATAGGGATAGATAAACAAATTACGACCAATCGATTGGTCGATAGAACATTTGGTATTTATCGCTCTTATGCTTAAGAGAAAACCCACAACAACTTCCTTTAAAGAATTGTATTAAACTTTATTGCAGTGCTTGTCAAATAATGCATAACAAAATTATTTGACATTTCAATGTTAACCAGTTATCGAATGCATTTTTACGAAAGATTTCTCTTTCAAATAGCACACAGCATTACAATTTTACATTCCACGTCAGCCCACTATACCATACCCCTACACTTTTTCTTCTTAATCAGGCTAATGGAATAGAACGCTCATTATTCGTTCCATATATGACATGTGAAGTTGTTTGAAGAGAAACATTTTTTTTTTTTTTTCAAATTGCTTAACACATTAAAAAAAAAAAAAACCCAATTGATTTTATATAAAATTCTAATATAATCATTAGCAACATTATAATTAACTTTTATAAAAAAAAGAATTTCAGTAAATCTTTACGATGGAAAAGCGCGTTGAATAAACTAAAAAAAATCAAAACCTTATATATGTAGCTTAACAATACACAATTGTCTTTGACTATACAGAGAGTTAAGTTTTGTTATTATAAATCATTGTGTTTGCAGCAATGACGTCACTACGCTAAATTTGCCCAGCAACGAACTCAGCCGGAGGTGAGAACAAATCATTTTGGAACTTTTCATGTTTTCGCCTTAGTTTGCCTCTTGGCCAGCGAGTTTCTCAATGTCTTAAAAGATCATTCTTCGAATGGGATCGAAAATCTAAATAAGCAGAGAATAGGATCGCAGTAGGAGATGTGATCTCTTCTGAGTTTTTTTCTCCTCCATAAAGTGCCGATATTCGCATGGCAGTAAGTCTCTCCCATCCTAGCCTAAGCCGATTTGGTTTTAGGCGGTGCGATTACCTTAGATTAGTTTTACACCTTACAACACTTGCTGTACAAGAGTATATTAATTTTATGTAGATGTATGCAGATGTAGTAGAAGGGCTTAAAACAGATTCATCTTTTATTATATCGATAAAAGCTTGTCTGTCCATCTGTCCATTCTGTTTTCTTGCGTTCAACTTATAGTTCATAATTTTGCAGGTTATTGTGATGAAGTCTGCTACGCTAATGTGTTTTGGGCTAAGGACGAAAGCTGTTGAAAATGGTTCGGATTGGATCACTTTCTCGATGACTTCCCATATAATGCCTTATTTTGAAAACTTGTTATATGAATACCTGTCTTCAATGAACTAAGTGTTTAAATCGATTTTCTTTTCTAATAAGGAAGTATACCTATAAAATAAGGCGAGTGATATCACAGCAGATATGAAATTTGCAGAAGTAGCAGAAAATGATCAAGAGTCAAATGATCAAAGAATACCACTTTCTACTACCGTAGTGGTAGAAGTAGCAGAAGTTTACTTATTATTCAAATAACAAACCTATTAAGGGGGCTCGGGTTTCGTCTATTATCGTAGCAAATTCCTACTGAATAGAATTTCTACTATCTAACATTGGAGCAGTGGTCTGAGCAACGTCACTGAGACCATATGTTTCTCTTATGACTAAAATTACCGAGAACGTCATTTGGATCCTTTTTAATTTTCGGTCTTCAAGCAACGGTTATAAAGCATGGAATGATTGTTAAAATTTGGTGACCTATTCACACGAAAAGACCTTTAAATACCTTGAATCACTTTTTCCCTACGTCGTCTAGTTCTCGAAATGCCGATGACAAATATCTATTACAATAAAAAGGGGTCCTTATGATCCCCTATTTTTATCGACTTGCCACAGTCGTGAAAACGAAGATAAGAATCTGGATTTTGGCATGGGCATGCCTTAGTCGATTAAGAATATGAGGTTGCAAATTGGAAGTGATCTGTTTATGTGCACCTCGGCAATACAAAAGAAGCTGAAACAATCTTGGAAAAATGTCAACGTCCTTTTCATATCATTGGCCATAACTTTCGATCTCGTAAATATATTTCTGAAAACACTTGACCTGAGGCGATCCTGTCAGCATATTTTCCGTCCAATTCCAAATAGATTGGAAATATATTGGAATTAAAATTTTATCTTTCATTGTGGGCGTATTGGAACCAATATTTAGGTAGTAGGTTCTCCGAAACATTTTCACAGCATCGAACGTTATAGACGGAGATAAGAGAAGGTTAGCGTTTTTCTTTGGAGACATCACACATATGTGCTGTCGTCACTAAACACACTATTATTATAATAGTAGAGCATAAAATTTGAAAAAAAAAAATATAAAAGAAACCCTGACAAGCAAAGTCGATCACTAATTTTATGACACTTGACAGCTGACAATGCCAGAATAAGGCTGCAAGTGTGTTAATCACAACATAATGCGCAACGACTTATGCAGATCATCGATACTGAAATTAAAAGAAATTCGGGAGAAAATCTCGCACTCGAATTAGATTAAATATCCATTGTCCACGAAAAGCTCTTCTCCTTAGTAACACAAAATAAACGGCAGTCTTCTAGATTCAATAGATATTTTCAAGTTGTTTCACACTTTTAAATAAATATTTTTCTGTGTGTAGCGTAACACGCATCAACTGTGTTGTGGGATGTGAAAATGTCTTCTTTTTTTTTTTTTAACAAAAAAAGAATCTCTTTTTAGTTCTAAGGTGAGTTAATTGAAAATATATTTAAGTTTAATTAGTTTGAGGGAAATTGACCTCATTGCAGATACATTTTTAAAATTTTCCTAAAGTTTGTTCATTGCATTTATACGCTTTATTTTTTTTTTTCTTTTGTTTTATATAATGCTTTCTGCGTGTGTCTGTTATCAAAGTTTATATTTAGTGTATAAATGTTTGCAAAGCTTCAGAGATCCCATAAAGTATATTTGTTCTTGATCAGTATCAAATTCTGAATCGATTTTAACATGTCCACCCGTCCGTCCGTCCGTCCGTCTGTCTGTCTGTCTATGTTAGATTTATGACAAGCATTTTCCTGGGAACAAAACATTGCTTGACCTTTCCGCATATGTTTGCAAGAATTTTCTTTACTTGCATTAGCTTAGATTTTTTCTGATGACAGTCGATAAAGCGTTCCGTTAATTTGGATTTACATAAATGTTAGCTCCTATATATTATTATTATTATCCAATGAAAATGTATTTACAAAAATACTTTAAATCATGGCATCGTTATACCCTACACGATTTGTGGTACAAGGATGTACTAAGTATGTGGGGATGCATGCAACACTCAGAAGGACCTCAGATATAGATCCACCTTTTATTATATCGATCGATTCGAAATTACTTTCTGACTCCATCTAAACTTGTCTGTCAGTCTGCCCGTCTTGTGTTCAACCTACAAGACGCAATTTTTGAGATATTTTGATGAAATTTGCTGCACCAACGTGCTTTGTCCCAAAGACGGGCGCAACGCTATTGAAACTGGTTCGAATCGAACACGTTTTATTTTAAACGGTCGTTATATGAATAACCGTATTAAGCGAAGTGCTGTAAGGTGTTTAATTGTGGGCCGTTAGTGTTTTCGTTTGTTTCTTAATATGAAGTCTTGTGTGTTAAAAGTGGATTCTTTTAAATCAATTTAGAATTTCATAAATGTATGTTACATGTATGAGGAATAATTTGTGCGTTCGCAAGAAATTAATTTGAAGACAATCGAACAAAGACAGTGGCTGAACAATTTTTGATAATAAAAAATGTTTTTCAAGAATGGATTTGAGGAATATGTGATGATGTTGAAAATGAACCAACGGCTTTAATGTGTTGAAATCTTTCTACGCTTTCTGATGAAGCATGACGTGAAAAAAGCAAGTTGGAATTAATAGACAAACTTTATCTCATAGTAGTAGTAGTAGTAGTAGTATTAATAATTAATAATTTTAACTTGACAAGTTAATTTTATGTTTTAACTAATTTTTTACAAAATTCATTAGAAGTAATTGCTATATTACTATTAAATGGTTTCAGAGACCATTACTTGCTTTCAGTCATCTAATGAAGAATTTAAATTATTTCTAATTCATTTAATAAAAGCTTTTACAGGAACACTTTCAATTGCAATAGGTATAAAACTATGATTAGCTCCACAAATTTGTGAACATTGTCCAAAAAATAATCGTGGTCGATTAATTATAAAATTTGTTTGATTTAATCGGCCAGGTGTTCCATCAACTTTCACTCCTAAAGCTGGAACTGTTCAAGAATGAATTACATCTGCTGCTGTAATTAAAATACGAATTTGAGACAGTCTTTTGCATGCGAGCTAAATCTTTTCAGCCCTAAGATATATTAACTGATATTTGTTAAAAATTTACAAAATCGAAACTTTGTCATCTATTGAACGATTTTGAATCTGTCATAAGTAATAACTTTTAACACTTGTAACAAATATTGGGTCAAATTTCCAAATCCATCAAAAGCTTAGATCAAATGAACCGCTTCGGTGTGTCGGCGCTTAATTTGAGAAACCTGGAAACAAGTCAATCACTCTATATAGGCGAATATGTACGGCATGCAGTGTCAAAGTTCTTCATCTAAACTCCATACGTATACCGCGGTAGGGATTGATGAATCGTTTACTTAGAAAAGTATACAAAAAATCATTTTTTTCATCGTTCGTACCTTTAACAACCTCCGCATGTACGTTATTCCGTCAATCATGCGTTATATTAATTCCATTTCGCCTATAAAGTTATGTATTCGCTCGCACTAGTGATCATATACGAAATGTTATTGCATTTGCATTTCTAACCGTTTTTGTTTTGAGCCTGCAGAGGTGGAGCTTTACGCATATTTAATTGCTACGCAAAAAAAAAAAAAAAAAAAAAAAAAAAAAAAAAGAAATAAAACTTGTCGTTGATTATCTTTTAATTTCTAGTCAACTAACCAATCAATAAGCTTCAATTAATTTATGTGTATTTTTGTGGGCGGGTGGATTTTAACTACAAATGCAGTCATTTTTAATTCTGATCTTTGTTCTAATTAGAATTCGAATGCGAATGTACTTTTGTGAAATGAATGTTTTCTTTCTTTTTTTTTTTTTTAGATTATTCAGCATCAAGTAGTTATCCAGCCTTTCGATTAAATCCCAGTTTCAGTAATAGAATGGATACGGATGATGTGGAATCTACATCGAGCAGTGCAATGTCCAAAATTGGTGCTCTTTTCACGTTCACGTCGCCTGCCGTTAAAAAACTTTTGGGATGGAAGCAAGGAGACGAAGAAGAAAAGTGGGCTGAGAAAGCTGTCGACAGTTTAGTGAAGAAACTCAAGAAACGTCAAGGCGCGATAGAAGAATTGGAAAAAGCATTATCCTGTCCGGGGCAATCGTCCAAATGTGTGACAATTCCGCGATCTTTGGATGGCCGTCTACAGGTAAATTCTGTTACTTATAAAAAGAAATTTTTTATTTAATATAACCTCGCATCATTTAGGTTTCACATCGCAAAGGCCTTCCACATGTCATCTATTGTCGCGTTTGGCGTTGGCCAGACTTGCAGTCGCATCATGAACTCAAACCACTTGAGGTGTGTCAATATCCCTTCAGTGCTAAGCAGAAGGAAGTATGCATAAATCCGTATCACTATAAACGAGTGGAAAGTCCTGTCTTGCCGCCAGTCTTGGTTCCGCGCCACTCAGAATATGCACCCGGCCATCCAATGCTACAATTCAATCCAATGACCGATTCCACAATGCCACATAATGTCAGTTACTCAACAGCTGGCTTCAATGCTCATTTTAGTCCCAATAGTCCGCCTATGGCTCCAGTTGGCAGCCCCAACTCAGTGAATTCTAATCCCAACTCGCCCTATAGTAGCTTGGCCGAAACCCCTCCACCTGCTTATAGTCCTTCAGAGGATGGTAACTCTAATAATCCTAACGACGGTTCTCAAATGCTCGATGCTCCTATGAGCGAGGTAAGATATAAGGAGCCGGAATTTTGGGCTTCTATAGCTTATTATGAATTGAACTGCCGCGTCGGTGAAGTATTCCATTGTAACAATAAAGAGGTGGTAGTGGACGGTTTCACCAATCCCTCGAATAATTCGGATCGCTGCTGTTTGGGTCAGTTGAGTAATGTAAATCGCAATAGCACCATAGAAAACACCCGTCGCCACATAGGTAATCAAGCGCTTTGTATTGTCGCATGCAATGAATGAATAAATGACTAACGTTTTTTTGAAACATTTCTTTTTTAAGGTAAAGGCGTACGTCTTTGTTATGTAAGAGGTGAGGTGTATGCTGAATGTCTCTCGGATTCGGCTATTTTTGTGCAATCTCGCAATTGCAATTACCATCACGGCTTCCATCCCAGTACGGTGTGCAAAATACCACCTGGATGCTCTTTAAGGATTTTTAATAATCAAGAATTTGCTCAATTATTGTCTCAATCGGTCCATAGTGGCTTTGAGGCTGTTTATGAACTGACAAAGATGTGCACAATTCGCATGAGTTTTGTCAAAGGTTGGGGGGCCGAATATCATCGACAAGATGTTACTTCAACGCCTTGCTGGATTGAAATACATCTGCATGGTCCGTTACAGTGGCTCGATCAAGTGCTTACACAAATGGGTTCACCCCATAATCCTATAAGTTCAGTTTCGTAAGCTTACGTTTATAAATTTTATGAAGAAAAAGAACAGAAAAACTTCCTGACGTTGACTAAAAAGTAATTCATTGATTAATATTTTGTGCTGGTCTTGATAAATGAGAAGAATGACTTATGAATTCAATGACATTAATGACTAATAGTCTAAAAAGACGTTTAAGGTTATTTTCTGTATCCTGTTTATTTGTTTATATATAAAAAAATACCAAATTTTGTTTTATTATCCTTTGTCAATGTCTTTTCTCATTTAACTCTCTGTTTAAAGAGAAAATTGTCCAACGCTATTTCTAATTGTATTTGTGATTATAATTTAAAATATTTTCAAGCTTTTTTTTTTTTTAATTTCTGTCTAATGAATTTTAACAACAAGGAAAATTTACACATTTTGCTAATTAATCGTGTGATTTCTTCTGAAAATTGTATGAGATGAAATTGCATGACATAATGTAAGTCCTATTGATGCGAGAAAGTTTAAATTAAGTCATGACATCTAATTTTTGATTCGTTGGTTCATATAAAAATTTACCCATCTCTGGAGGAGCGTAACAAACGTTCAATTCATGTTATGGTTTATACCTTTAAATGTAATCGTTCTTTATCCTATGAATTTTAACTGATAATTTTCTGAAAAACTTTCGAAAGAATTTCTGGAAAATCGCATGAACTCAAACGAAATATTTATTACATTGTCTATCATGGGATAAAAATATTTCATTTGCTTTTAGTAGCATACATATAATGGAAACGAAATTATTGAAATATTCTCACACTCACACACACATATATGTATATATATATATATACTTATATATATAAATGTGTATATATATATATATATAGGTATATATATGAGTTAATATGAGTTAATATGCAAAAAGAGTTCTTTTAATTAATCAGTTAAATGAAGGATGCAAAAGCTTAATTAAATACTGAAGGATTGAATATGTAACAATGGTTGACGACAACTTTTAAATGTCAATGGTGTTGATTTAGTTTTAGAAATTCTCATAATATTGCTTTGTGAAATAATGTACTTTTCAATTTTGTTCTCTTATGTGCCTTTTTTTTATAATTAATTTTAAAAATACTTAAAATTTTTTTAAGACATTGTTTTTTTTTTGTTTTTTTTTTTTTATCAAATATACACTTATAGAAATATGCAATTAATCGTTTTAACGTGCAACAATTGATCTTCCTTTAGTTTTACATTTTATTTATATAATATTTTTTTACTTTTTTCTTTTTGGCTGAGATTAAAGTTACTTCCTTTTTTTTTTCTAAATTTTATTTTGCTTTTTATTTTAAAATATTCTTGTTTACTTTCGTTTTTTAGCGATAGAAAAAATTTAAATAAAAATTATTTTAGTCATATACACTTAAATGAAAAAAAAAACCGACCGAAATTGAATTTTTGTGCCTAATCACGTTTTTCGTTGCTAAAACTCAACTCGTTAACAAACGAAAAAGATGCTTAAAAGCGTATTCTAAGCATTGTCTCGTCCAGTCCGTTAGCTTTAATTTTTTATAAAAAAAGCTTTTAAAAAAACATGATGTGTTTGAAAGTGTCCTAAAGAATTGCCTTAAAGTTTATTACAGCCAGAAAATTATTTAAAGAAAATTAAGTTGTGTTTCTATATATATATACACGCGTACTGTATGCATTACGTTAGTATACGTATGTTAAAATTTTTTGGCTACGATTGTGTATTTTTACTATACATCTAATTTTATATTTATATGCAATAAATATATATTTGCTTTTTTATGCTTGCAAATAAAATAAATAATAATTGTATGAGAAAATAATGTGTTTATGATAATTTCTTTCCATTTGAATGGTAATATCAAAAGTGGGGGTACTCGTTGTTGTTTAATAGGACGATATCTTTTGTTAAGCGCAGTTATATCGAATTTGATTTCCCACATCTCTGAAACATCTACTTCCAAATTTTCTTAAAAAAAAAAAAATAAATAAAAAAATAATGCCATCGTCAGCACTTTCGTATAAAGCCATGAACGGAGCCTTTCAAATCTTGATGTTTTCAACTCGTATTCGGGTTTTATATAATTTTCATTCGTGTCGTGGAAAAAACGAAAAAAGGGCAGCAGCTAATCAAAAAGTACAAGAAAAGTCGCGCGGGGTCTTTCATGTGATGTTATCACATGGGCTTACTTTGTCTGCGAGCTTTTATTAAAACCTGTTGCAGGGACAGTCAGAGTCAAACGAAAAAGTAACTTTGGTTGGGGAAAGAAAATAAAAAAACAATTTATGCAATTTGTTTTATTACCTAAATTAATTTATCGAGAACTCCTGAGGCAACCTATTTCTTTCGGAGGTCTTGTACTGTAATTTATCCTATGGCAATGTTAACATAGGGCAGCAACAACAATTAAAGTTCAGCTCGAACCCCTGAATAGGACTCGATTGTGCTGCAAATTTGCGACATTCGATTTTAATTTTAGTCTTCTCTACTTCCCCAGCTTCGTAAAAATTTAGGGAAAAAGACTTTCGTTTTCTTGAGAATTCGCAAAATGTTAAGTTTATTAACTTTTAAATTCATTCGTAAGTGATTCCAAGTTTCTGCATCGTGATTCCTGTTTCTAAGCCGGTACTTGAATCTAAGATTTTGAGATTTGCCGGGTAAATACGAAAGAATCATAAGCTTCAGATCAACAGACTTAAATGGGGAATGGGAGCCCAAGCAACCAATCGGAATTGGCGTAGAAGCATGAAAATTTTTAATCTTCGTATAATAGCTATTAATGTTTTATAATCAATTTTCGGCGCACTCTCTCTCTCTACTTCTTCAGTTCATGATATCATAGCATCAACCAATCTGAAGCGAACGTTCGCAAAAGATTAAGAAAAAAGTTGTTCTAGTTCGTGAGAGAGCTTACAGCAAATAAAATAAATATATGTCTTACCTTTTATGTTCCCTCTTAGAAGAAGGTGTCTGTTCATTAGTCTGCCCTTTGGTTTTGAAGATCTCGAAATTGGCGTAGAATAATGAGACTAAGCCTTTATGCCCGTAGTAAATGACCACGCTTCAAATTGGAGAAAAAAAAGCAATCAAATTAAATCCACTCCAGCATTTTTTGCATTGGTTAAGCACGCGGGAAGAGTGGCAGGAGAAAAGTTATGTGACTCGATTATTTATGAGGATGCTACCAGAAGTGCCAGAGATGGCGTATAGAATTTTTGTTTTTTTTTTTTAAACTACAATGTTGGCAAGTGCTACCTCTATAAAGTTAAAGTTCGAGTCTTTTAATGCAACAAGTGCTAATTCAGGCTCGCTCATTTAATTACTCTCAGATGCTTCCAAATTCAGAGTCGCTATTGTAATGCAACAAGTGC
Organism: Glossina austeni; assembly: GCA_000688735.1. NCBI lineage: Eukaryota > Metazoa > Arthropoda > Insecta > Diptera > Glossinidae > Glossina > Glossina austeni. The sequence goes on along the minus strand of KK502434.1, from coordinate 281,939 downwards.
TAATTCAGACTCGCTCATTTAATTACTCTCAGATTACTATAAAACATTCAATGAAATTGTAAGGGAAAGCTTTCTTCAACTTTTCCGAGAATGTCGAGTTGCTCGTGTCTCCATCTAAAACGATAACGCAATCATTATATCACAACATTAGTTGGCTAATTCATATAGTCGTTCTACTGCCCGGCCAAAGAACGTTTACCATGCTAAAATTCAGACTTTGATCAGCTAATATTGAATAGTTATAAAAAGTTATGGAATGTCGACTACCATTGACTTCTCTCTCTTGAACAGCTCGAAATGTTTTCAAGTGCGAATCGCTATTCAATTATTATGAATGTTGGGTCCTACCTGTCTCCCTTATGCTGCTAACATAATAATTTTTGTATGTAAATCGTGTGCGATCGACACTAATATTGGTGAAATAGTCACAGGGAGTAAAACAAATGCTCCAAATAACTAAGCGAATTATTGTAAATGTACTAACGCTCTTAAAACGTAGTCAAATTCTTACTGAAAATGCACACGGCTTCCTTTGGTAACCTTCAAAAATGGTAATCGTCTATAAAAAGCCAAAACAAGTCAATAATAAAAATTTCAAAACCATTTGTCTCACAAAATACATGAAGCACCACTACTGCTATCTTCTTTTGTCATTTTAAGTTTTCTATTGTGAATTGTATTTAACTTATTATGACATTTTTGTGCAGCTGTTGGATTATTTACTTTTCTTTCTTTATTGTTGTGTTGAAAGTACATCGTTCAGACGAGATGGGTTCCGATGTTATAGATCCTTTGGAATTATTGTCGAATAAAAACCGGGAGCCAAGATTTTTAAGTTCAGTGTACAATCCGGTTGCGTGTGCTTTATCGGGCTTTGGTTTGGCGGCTTTTCTTAATTGGGGTTTTCGTAGACCGATTTTCAGCGGTAAGTCAGTCAGTGTGTGACGTAACTTAATGAAATGCTATTAAAAAAAAAATTTGGCCAATTTTTAGGCATTCAAAAGCATATCGCCTTGGCGGTAGCTGGCGGAATAATTGGCAAGTATATAGATGAGAAACGCGACGACTACTTAGCTACCCGTGACGCTATACTCCGGCACTATGTGGAGCTTCATCCCGAAGATTTTCCTCCAATACGTAAGTGGTGATTTGAACGTTAAAGAGCTAACGTTTAATAACTTGGTTGCTTTGCTTTTCAGCGCGTAAAAAGTATGCCGACGTGCTCGAGAGATGGGTGCCCATACGTTAAGAGATCGATAAATCAATAAAATAAAAAAAAAAAACAAAAAATGTTTAAAACTTTAGTTAAGTTGTGATTTTGAATATTATCAATATTTCGAGAAAGAAGCAAGAAATAAAGGAAAAAAGTCAACACTCCATCCAAGGCATTTGTGGGTCATTTCATAAAAACTGAATTCAGCAATTGCAGCAGAAAACAACCCCGTTTTTGTCAGCAACAAGAATTAGGAAAAGCGCATGTCACATCTTACATACTTACCGTTATTATAAATTCCTATGCATTTACGGTTTGCTATTATTCGAAATTTTCTCACAACTCTTAGTAAGTGAGTCGCGTTAGTTTCGTGAACATCGGTGAATGGATATCGCGATTTAATAAAAGTGATTGAAAGTAAATGAATATAAAGATATCAGAATAAAATTTATAAACTCTGATTGTAAGTTTGTGTGTGTATTAAGTTAAAGATGGGAAAGAAAGAAAAACTACAATAAAATTAAAAGTGCGGTACGGTATGAGGTTTTCAATACGATTTTAGAGGATGCGGTCGTAAAACGAGGCAAATATGCAAATATGTAGTGAAACATCTTAGAAGGCAGAGAAGAATGTATTTATTGGATTGTTTTGATTTATTTAAGAAAAATAATTTTTATAAAATTTCTTCAAAAGTAATCTATGAAAAATTCATCTACCGTCAAGCTATTTTAAGAAAATTATAATTAAAGAAAATGTACCTTAATGTGTAAAAAAAAATCAATACTTAAATTACAGTAAATGCATCTTTACCCATTTCTGCTCTCTTCGGTCGTAGCACTTTATTCTAAAAGTAGTAGTAGCAGTAGTAGCTGAAGCCAAGAAAGACATTTAATGACCGTACAGTCATGATGAACTGCTACATATATATATGTATAGCAGTTACTGTATATGTATATATATATGCATATAAGTGCTGTTGGAAATACAGTTTAGAATGGTTGCATCAACTGACGTATTAGTGATACTTTTTGTCATTTTATTCGAAATGCGAATAGGGTAACTTAAGCCTAAGAATAACATTTTCCTTTACATTCATTTGTTTACTTATTTAGTTAAAAAAAAGGGCCAAATTAAACAGGTAGGAAAATTATAGTCGATCGTGACCGAATCTTTTGTACCCATCACCGTTATCCCGAAAAAAACAAAAACAGGGAAAGAACTATATTTTCATGCTCCATAATATAGAGCGGGCGCACCTGATTTTTTCTATTTTCCAAGTAAACGTTTTTATGGCATAGGCGTATGGGAGTTGTGGGCGTATCCTCTGAAAAGTTTAGGTCTTCTTCTTCCAAATTCTTTTTGAAAATTTGTAGGCGACATATTCATTTCCGCTAACGGGAGAATACTTGCCACACTGCATAGTTGCGCAAGCAGACAGATGGACAGTCGAGCAGACGGGCACGTTTAAATGCATTCCATATTTGATAGTGATAAAGGGGCTTATCAAAAATTCGGCTAGATCGACCTTAATCCCTTTCTTTTGTCATTTTCTTACGGTAAAAGTGCATTTTTTTCGTCTAACAGAAACGTAAGCCGAGATAGACAGTAACAGTAAATTAAGAATAGAAAAGAAAACAATAAAACGAATAAAAAAAAGTCCTTCACCCGCTACAAAGACACGGCTTTCGAGTGAACAATTTGAACCTGCATAATTAAAGCATTGAGTGCTACTTGAAAAAATGCAAAACTTAAATACAATAAAAATTTGTTGTTGAAACAACAAGGAATACAAATAATCATAAGCAACTTATTTATTTTTTTTGTCAATTTCGGGACATTGTTGTTAATGCAATAATGGCTACTAAGGTATGTAAATTGTTACAATATTTTATATATATATTTAAGTTGTTGTTGTTGTTGATTTCTTTGTAATACACAAATGAAACACACACATACACCGTACAATTAGCAGATAACATTTTTTTTTTTTTTTTTTTTTGGGATAATCATAACTTTTTCATTTTTCACATGTCTGTCTTTTCTTCATTTTATATATAAATCGATCTAGCCACAGTTAAAAAAGAGATGTTTAGCTGCCGTATAGTTTACTCGTAGTATTACACGGAGAAGTAATAGTTTTACTGAATACTAGTGCTAGGCCAATATTCTCTTCGATAAGAACTTATTGATGCTATTTATAAAAGTTAGTAAACGAGCGTCAAGTTATTTTACTTGCCTTGAGTCCTTATGAATATTCATTTTATAAAGTTTGTGTAAACTCTTAATCAATTAATGTATAATTTTAATTAGTTAGTGTCCGTTTAATCGCAAGAAGTCCAAAAGTTGGAACCTAAACCATAAATTTTTTTTTTTGGACTGATTTGCTTAGATCCATTTTGAAAAAGAGATAACGGTTACTTCCAAATAGGCAAGTTACGGGAAAATGTATTTACTAAGAGTGAAAATTAACCAAAAAGCAATTGATTGGATTTAATATATATTTATGTTCGATTATGAATATTAAAAATTGTTTTTAGTGTAAGTGAAAGAAAAAATTGCAAATGTTTTCAGTGATTGAAAACGAATGAAATAAGTTCCCCACGCCTGTGAAAAGTATTCCACAATTCCTTTTTCTTCTCTCTTCACAAGGATCGTGCATTTAGAACACTTTCTTTCTTCCCTTTATTGAGAAATAAGCGAACAACAATGATTACAGTTTCCACCGTCAAAAGCGAATGGAATAGATTCCCTAGTTCTTCTTTCTTACTTACAGTACAGTATGTACAGTATATGTATATATATAATATATACGATTATATATAATATATACGATATTATGCGATATTTTTTATGTATATGATATTTTTCATATATATATATATATGTGAAGTATATTATACAAAACATCGTGCAAAATAGCGTATGTGCAAAAATCCGTCATATACTTTTTTTACACGGTTTTTTATTTTCTTTTTACTGTATCAAATTTTCTTTTACGCGATGTTTTTATATACTTCTTTTCTGAAACGTTCGTATTATGTTAAAAGAGACCTAGATATGTGTGCGTATATAATATAAAAAACCGTGTAAAAAGAATTTATATATAAAAAATTCCACCTTAAACGTAGAGAATCAAAGATGAGCTTGATTTATATTCGCTTAGGAGGTGTTAGTTTCCTGAAAAGAGAAAAAATCAGGTGTATATGTATCTTATAAGGTTCCGAGATTTTTAATTATACATAGATGCGAGAAGTACAAAGATGAAAGAGAATTTTATTTTTTTTTATAATTTCTCTTTTCACCTAATCATTCCCAGATATCTTTAAATCGATGAAGTTATTGTAAATTAAAAAGAAATATTTGAGTTTAATTCGTGAGCCACAAACAAATGAAAATAAATGTATTGTCTGTTTGTAAACTAATCAGGACAGGAAAAATGTAAAAAATGTTGATTATGTTATGTATGTTTGACAGAAATGCATTCATCGAGCAATACTTTCTCTTATAAAAGTTAGTTCTGTGAATTTTCTATGAAAAGAAGAATTTGGTTTGTTTTACGAAACCCACAAGTACTGGGTACGAACGAACGGAGAACAATAGGAAAACCCCAATTTCTTTCGGCTTTCAACAACAATTACCATTACAAAGTAATTTCGTCATGTACGACGACGACGACGACGACGAGTTGTCGTGGCATAGAAAGCTCTCTCTTTCCATTGTATAACAATATAATAATAATAATATCCTGTAAAGTAGCGGTTGTGCGTTTGAGGACGTTTGTATGCACTCATTTTCTCTGTATATTAAATTTCGTATTAAAAATTTAAAATCGCGTGTAACATGTAGACGAAACTTATGCTATAATATATGGGTTAGTGGTGAGGTTTTTTAGTTTCTATTTTATAATAAAACAATGACGACTTCCTTTCATACGAGGGTAAGTGTATAAGTACGTTGTAAGGTGTTTCTGGTAAGAATTGAAGATTTCAACCTGTTGAAAAACTTAACATAATAAGACCTTCAATGTTCGGTTATGGCCCTCTTTCTATGTTTATCGAGTTTAGGAGAGTGACTGTCGTCATACACAATAAACTTGAACTTTCTTTCGATTGGCAATTATCTGCTAACGTTTATGAGAATTGCCTCGAAGTCTAATAAAATTGTTTCTAAGTCTAAGTACGATGTTCCAATTGCCTGAACGGCATCTATATATGCTTCAGACAAGAAAAATAGGATTTCTGTTACAATCTTGTTCCTCTTTCGTGCAAAAGAAAACCGATGCTAAAGAGCAGTTGCTTTTCTCAGCTTTAAGCTGCTTACAGTTTCTCTTCCATTTTTTTTCACCTTCTCACCGTCCGATCTTTTTAGGCTATATCTAATAATACAGATGCATTTAAAATGGTGAAAACTTTATTACAAAAATGCTGGTGCCTAGCATGGCAACTGCTCTCGCCTCACAAAGTAGTCCCCACAAAGCTTGGAAACCGTTTGTCTTCGAAATCTTAGTCCAGATTGCAGGAGTTTGATATCTTCTTCTTCTACCAGTCAGCAAATTAATAGATGATCCACTGTATTGAGTGGAAAAGGTTCAATGTAAAGCTTGACACACGGCTCTCTCTTCATCGTTTTAAGAGCCTTCCAGTTTCGCAGCTTCTGGACGAAGGAAAAAATGAAGAAACGTTTTTCCTTTTTTCACGCAACTGAAGTTTGGCTTAAGTGCTAAACATAATGTATACGCTGACATTGGGCTTCATGCGACATATTTTTATACCCTACTCCACTTGTGATACAAGGCTATATGAGATAGACACACCTGCCATTATACCGCTCGATTTCGAATCACTTGCGGAATCACTTTCTGAATCGATGTTAGTTTGTGCACCCGCCTTGTTTCCTTGTGTTCAAACTGTAGGCTACATTTTTTGAGATATGTTGAGAATATCCGGTACACTGGCATCTTCTGATCCAAGGACAAGCACTGTTGAAAATAGTTGAGATCAGATCACTTTTTCGACCGCTTTCCTTATAAGGCCTAATTTTAAAAAGTTGTTACACGAATACTGCCACTTGTAGCACAAGGGTATATTAAGTTTGTGCAGATGTATGCAACACTCGGAAGGACTTGAGCTAAGCCCCACCTTTATTCGATCGATGTAAGTGTGTCTACCCGTCATGTGTGCTTGTGTTCAACTTACAGGCCGCAATTCACGAGTTACTGTAATGAAATTTAGTACTTCGACGTGTTTTGGCTCAAGGACAGACGCTGTTGACAATTGTTCGGATCGGCCCACTTTTCGACCAGTCCCAGTATAACGTTTCATTTTTAAAACTTGTTATACGGAATACTCGTTGTGTAGTGTAGGCCATGTAAAGGTGGGTTGTGGGCCATACTACTACTATAGTGATTTCACTTAATTTTGTATGATATTTACTCCTGCAAACCAATGCAAGCTATGCATGTTCAACCACATGTAAAGACGCACAATCAACCTGTATTTCGAAATTTAAATGCTTGATGTACGATGCAAGAGCGTTCACTGTGTTCAGCACTTCACTGCTTGCTTACTTCGCAAGGGAAGCTGAAGTGATAATGAGAACGTGGTTTTTTGCCTGAAAAATTAGTAAAATTTAAAGAACATAAGAATAAAATTTTATGCATTTATACGCTCGCCCTCGTATTTTTATATACATTTCCAATAGGAGACAAAAACCGAACAATCAATTATGTACGAGTAAGAAATTTACTTTGAAGGAGAAATTTTTAATTCCAAAGTAGAGTAAAAGTATGTTTTTTTCTTATAAACTTTGAACAAGTTTTTGGTATTAAAATAGATGCAAACTTTCTGGAGCTTAAGCTATAAGCTTAATCAGAAAATTGCCACAAAAATCCGATTATATTAAATATTATAATCATTTGCTATATGGAATGAAAAGAAAATTCAATGATTGGGAGACTTAAGGAAAATTATCGCAAATTTACAAAAATATTGTACTTGTGTGTGCGTGTGTGTGTGTGTGTTATATATAGGAAGGGTGATTATTTAACCACATCTCAGCCCTCGAGTAGCAATAATTCATATACGTACGTACGGACACAGTTGCAGTTACCGAGTAATGGATAAGCAAGTCATTTGGTAAATTGCTCACTTGTGATTTGTCTATTTGCTCTTGTTGTGGGCTTTATTTAGAGAGAATAGTTCGTTTTCATGATGTTCATGTTGTTCATATATGTACATAACGTGCATTAAAATATATCTACTCACTTACTCACTTGTTCAGTATGATTACTAGAAACACCTATGTCTCAGGTCTTGCATAAATAAATGGATTTATTGGAAATGTTTTGCTGCACACAGTCAGCACATACAGTCTACATATATACACGTCTCTCTTATCCACATCATTTAAATTGTACGGTATTACAATATAATATAAAACATAAGCATACTTAGCTGCGAGTATGCTTGAGCGTGTGTATCCACACATATGTGTGTGTGTGTTCGTGTGCAGACCCTATAAGCATCATTTTACATTTAATAAATATAATTTCCATTTTTCATTCAAGTAAGCAAACCGTCACAAGCTATACATTGTGATTTACTGCATGTGCCATAAAAAAGCACATTAGAATAATTTCTGCATAAGCGAATAAGTATTGTTTTAAAAAAAGTATCGGGACTTTCCGTTTCATTTCAGTTGATGCGATTTCCTTAGCAAATAACTTCATTTAACGCTCAGCTCATTCATTCACTCATTTAAAGCTTAACTCATTTAAAGATATAGTTAAGTCAACGTTCAAGCCAGCTGCAGAGCGGTTGTGTTCGTTAACTCCTTTTCTCCTACGGACTTTATAAAGTTCTACGAAATTTTATCTTTAGTTTTATGAAAAGACACGTGAAGTGATAATTGAAGTATTTCCATACATTACCTCATACCATACCATTACATACATACCATCATGCTACATGCTACATTACATCATGCTACAGTTATTTATACGACGACTTTTCAGAATAAGGCGGTGTATGGGAAGTGGGCCGATCGAAATCATTTTTCATAGCGTTCCTCCTTGGGCCAAAGCATATCAGTGTACCAAATTTCGCAAAATAACTTAAAATTGATTGAAAACAAAAAAAGAAACAAGATGGACTGACAGACAGACAAGCTTGGAGTTATTCAGAATCCGGTTCGATAAAACAAAAAGTGGGTCCTTCATCAAACTATCTTATAGAAAACAAGATGATGGGCAGATGGACAGACAAGCTTAGATCGGTATAATGAAAAGTGGATCAATCTCAACTCGTTCTGAGTGTTGCATACCTCCGCACTAACTTAATATGCCCTTATACCACACGTATTGTAGGACAATTTTCATTAGGTTTATTGTAACTGATAATTTACTATTACATAGACATCTAACAAGCACTTTTAATTAGAAACTAAATTATTTGTTTTCTCTGCCTTTCGCATATATTCTGCTTGCATACCCTTTTGCGAGAGGGTTACCGATATCTCTTCTTTTAAGCCATTCTTCAGTGAAATGCTGTGCGAATTGTTGTTAACTCTTTCGACAATCGCCAGCTGCATGAGGCACGTAAACCATCATTGTGGGGTGTTTGATTTTATCATATTAGGGTTACCCATAAGTAATCAATTATTTTCGCAAGATACCATTTCTCATTAGTCCTGCGGCAACCAGACAAGTGTAAGCATACTTTTTTTTGGTGTTATTCTTCAACCAGTTTGTTAGTAATTTATACCCAACAGTATAAATTTTTTTTATAGCCCTGTAATAAAATGGCGGACTTTCTGAGAGCCATATTCGTAATTGTGTACTTTTTCATTTTAACGCCGGTTTAAGTGCCACGGAAGCAACAAGCAAAATTTGCGACATCTATGGAGATGTGTTGAAGGTCAACAAGTGTCAACGTTGGTTCAAAAGATTTGTCTATGAATGCAAAATAATTGATTACTTATGGGTCCCCCTAATATTTAGAGTTTGACTTGAAAATCAAACTATCAAATGCGGAATTGCTTAACTGTATGGTAACTGAATGTCGTATAATAGATTTGATGTTAAATGAAACTGAAATTTACCTTAAAATTAAATGAAAATGATTTCGAGCACACTGAGTAGTCGAACTGGTAAGCGAATTAATTCACAGAGTGTGCATGAAAAGTGTATCGTCTTATCAATCGGGATGAGTTTTTGTACTTGCAATTCCCGGTACTTTTTCGAAAGAATACATACACATATGCATAAAGTACTATATGAAACACTAGAGCATTTGAATTTAGCTGCATACAAAAAAAAAAAAAAGAAAAAAAGGAAAAAGCTTTTGTTTTTTGTTTTTTTCTTCTCATTTATATTCTTATGTGAAGAAGTGTTCGAATGTGATGTTTAAGTTGCTGGAATAGTTACAGTAGTAAAGGAAAACTTTTTAATAAAAGAAATTAAAATATAGAAATAGTTTTTAACATAAACACATAGAGTATACATTTTCATAATGATCTCTAAACAAAATTTGGTTAAAATAGTTTCAACGTTTAGTTTGTAAAATTCATAAATAAGTTCACGTATTGCACACAGTTTTTCGTTAGTGAGTCGCTTTACAGAAATTTCTTTATCAACAGATATTTATTTATCTCTTGTCTATATATTTTATACATAAATAAATTTACAAAGTATGGATTCAGAGGCTGTCGAATAATTTTGATCATATGCTCGCCTATATTGAAAACTTTAGCTTATTTGAGTTGTAAAGCGGCGACCATTAAGTTACTAGTCGTAATCCCTTGTCTTCTCGATTACTCATGCGGATAAAAGCAGACGTATTTATGGGAAATGCTTAATTTTTTCAATTTACGCTAAAATCAACCGATCAGAAATGTTTGATGTTTTTAATAAGCGGAAAAGTTGAAAAGAAATGCTACCGATATGACATAACCTTAAAAGCGATCAAGTAAGAAGTGAGCGATAAATATAAATATGAAGATATTCTACAACTTTTAGTGGAAAAAATTTCATGTTATGTCACTGTTAGGGTCTTCTGGAAAAACCATCCAAGAATCCTTAAGTTGATGTCTATAAATGACGCCGGGCTATGGGAACAAATGGCTTTGTCACATGCATGTGACGGTTATTAGTGAGTTATTAGTGAGATCATTAACTTCTGACTTTCAACGAACCTATGAGCTCTTGATGTTTTCGAATAACACAAGTCTTCGAGATGATTTAGAGAAGTTTCGGTTTAATTGACATTTAAAAAAATTCTTTGCGTCATTGATTATATCTAGAAATGCGAGGCAAATTTCCTTAAGCAGACTTGGATTAATGTAGTCACCACTTGTCGTCTGCTCGTGCATTGGTTGCTTTGTCTATTATAGAACTCATGGAACTGCGGCGTATATATTTCTTAAATACACATTTTTAACATATCAAAATTAAAAAGTTGGAGCGATTCGTCCGCAACAGTTAAAATATAACAAGTAAGAAAATTTTGTTCGGTTGAGACCGAATCTTTTGTACTCATCACCTTTATTCTAAAAAGACAAGAAAAATAAAAAAACTAAATTTTTGTGTTCTATAGCACGGAGTGGTTGCGATTAATTTTTTCTATTTTCAAAATAAAAGTTTTTGTCGCAGTAGGCGTGTCCTTGAAAAAGCCTAAGTCAATTATAAATTTTTTTTGCATAGGCGATCTATTCATTTTTGTTAATGGGAGAATGTTTACCACAAATACTACACACTTCCACAGACAGACAGATGGACAGACGAACAGACGGACCTGTTTAGGTGCACTCCATGTTTGATACTGATGAAGAATTTATATACTTTATGGCATATTTGAAACTCGTTCTTGCGCGCTATAAGGGTAGTGAAAAAAATATGAATTGTGATACACTATAATAAAGGGTAGGTATGCTAAACCATGCCATTTATGTCCAGATACTGCAGCGTCGCCCGTGCGAACATGTGCTTTTAAATTGTCGTAAATTTCTCGGCTATAATAATATAATAATGAGTAATAATCAAAAACACATTTTTTATTCCTTTTGAAAAATAGAGATATTCGTAGTTTACGTGGTGCTGTGGGCGTGTCTTTCAACAGATTTGGCCCATTCTTAGTACAAATCAGCGCGCAAGTGCTTCCAATGTTTCTGCCAAATTTGAAGTCGATATCTGCACAGATGGACCGATTCGCAGATGGCCAGGCAGACAGACGGACAAACGGACATGCTTAAATCGATTTAAAATTTGATGCTGATCAAGAATATATATACTTTGTGACGTTTCTGATGGTTCCTACTGGGCATCACAAACGTTTTGACAAAATGAATATGCACGACATCCTTCGGTGATGGGTATAAAAAATATTTCTACAAAAGAGAAAACAAATATGTTTTCTTTAATAACTGAATTGGAAGCAATTATTTATTTTATTTATTTAGATACATCTAAGAGCTTGGACTGATTGTCGGTCATTGTTATGGTTAAAAATAAAAATAAAAACTCTTTGCGTCAGGATTCGCCCAAATATGTTTCTCTGTTGTTTTGAATTAACTTAACCAACTGGGAATAGATAGATGAATAGAATTATTAGCAATAAATCTTTTCTGCAGAAACATTTGTTCTGTAATTTACTGGCTAAAAACTTGCGAATGTCATAAGGGATTCATTATTTTTGGAGAACTTCTTGACATACAATAAAATTATTGTTAACATTTGGTACCGCCATCATGTACGATTTATTGCGTAGAATAAAATAATTTATGTGTTCTAATGCGATGCAAGGGTGTATTAAATTTGTGCGTATGTATGCAACACAGAGTTGAGAATCACTTTCTCATTTGATTTAAGTGTGCCGGCCCGTATGTCCGACTTACTTACTTATGTACCACCTGCTAGATACAATTTTTGAGATATTTTGAGGAAATTTAGCGCACTAACTGTAAATGGTTCGAATCACCCTACTTCGAATATAACGACTTATTTCGAAAGGCCGTTACGTGAGGGTGGTGTAGAGTGTCTAATAGTGGACCGTGGGCTTTCACTCGTTTTAAAATCAACTTTTGGAAAATTCTGTGATGCTTGGGCGTCGCTACTGTTTGTGCAGCTTCACTTAACTCGCACATTATTGCTGCACGTAATCACTTATTATGAGTTTCTTTAAAAAAAGTTCGATTTTGTTGCTTTTTGTGGCGATCCTCAAATGGAAATTCGGTTCATATAAATTTTGATCACCAAATATTGAGCTCCTTTCTATACCTACCCCTCTGCCACCGATTAAAAATTGTTTCATCAATGTTTAATAGCGGAAATATTGTTGTATTGTTGTGTTGTTGCAATTTGAAATCCTGGCGACGATTTTTCTCGCATTGACTATATAAGCGAATAGTTGAGCTCAGCGTGGCCGATCTTTAGCATTTAGCGGTGAACTCTTAACGTTATTTCAACTTTACTTCAAGCCTTCTATATAGATATGTCGAGTGGAAACAAAAATGAACGTAAGTGAGCTGTGGCGATATTTAGCGTGCTAATCGTAAATGTGATGGCAAGAAGAGTGATAAAATTAATAAATTGGATTGAGTAAGTAAAAGTGTTACGTCGTTTATATGGCGATATTGGTCTGTTAAAGATTAACATTGTAGCCTGCACAGAGGATGCGAGCAAAGTGCTTTGTCTGTTGCCAATTGCGATAAAAGATTTACACCATAAACACCAAGAATTTGTTTTCACACCTATAAAAATGATTTTGTCAAAACGTTTTTAATGCTCAGAAGGAAGCATCACAGACCACGCAAAATATATACATTCTTCGTTAACATCAAATTCTAAACCGATTTAAGTATGTCCGTTTGTCAGCCCATCTGCCTGTCTACCTGTGAGTTCGTCCGTCTGTGTAGCTATCGACTTCAAATTTGGCAGACACATTGGAAGCTCTTGCATGCGGTTTTGTATTGGAAATTGGCCAAACCGTTGGAAGGACACGTCTGGCAATCAGTCCAAGCTCTTAGATGTATCTAAATAAATCAAATAAATAATTGCTTCCAATTCAGTTATTAAAGAAAACATATTTGTTTTCTCTTTTGTAGAAATATCTTTTATACCCATCACCGAAGGATGTCGTGCATATTCATTTTGTCAAAACGTTTGTGTTGCCCAATAGGAACCGTCAGAGACGCCACAAAGTATATATATTTTTGATCAGCATCAAATTTTAAATCGATTTAAGCATGTCCGTTTGTCCGTCTGTCTGCCTGGCCATCTGTGAGTCGGTCCATCTGTGTAGATATCGACTTCAAATTTGGCAGAAACATTGGAAGCTCTTGCACGCTGATTTGTACTAAGAATGGGCCAAATCTGTCGAAAGAAACGCCTACAGCACCACGTAAACTACGAACACCTCTATTTTTCAAAAGGGATAAAAAAGTTGTTTTAGATTATTACTCATAAACTATAGCCGAAAATTTAACCGCACATTCTACGGGGGCGGCGCTGCATTGTCTGCACAGAAATGGGAAAAATTGAGCATACCTACCCAATATTAAAGTGTTTCACTACCCTTATAACGCGCAGACACAAGTTTCAAAGAGTTTATAAAGTTTATAAATTCTTGGCCAATTTTAAATTCGGAACGCATCTAAGCATGTTCGTCTGTCCGTCTGTCCACCTGTATAGTAAGCACGTAAGGGAATTCACTTCACCTCGCATTTAAATGTTTGATGCGATACTTAGCTAAACACTGTTGTATTGAAAAAGTAAAGCTTTTTAATTGAAACGTTGCAATGGGTTCACATTTCTCCATTTCCGTAATTCTGGACGTGCGCCTCTTGACCACGGTTATATATAATGTATATAATATGTAGAAAGTTTAGCTTAAATCAATGGTTAAAAAAAAAAACACTTTTCAATTTTTGTACTTTGCTTGCCTTTTCGAATTCTCAAATATTGATTTCCGCTACAATTGTGTCTTGAGAATAAAGTAAAATTTATTTTGTCACATTCGAGAAAAATATATATATTTTGATATATGAAAAATTTTCATCTTGTGCAAAATGTTAAATATTAATAAAACTTTATTGCGAATTGCGGCTGGAGCCATTGGTGTTGCGTGTATCGGATATTGCATTTATTTTGATAAGAAACGCAGGCATGATCCCGATTACAAAAAGAAAATTCGCCAAAACAGGAAAAGAAATGCCAAACAAGATAGTGCCAGAGATGCGGGAATGCCAAATCTGAACGATCATGAGGCAATTGAAAGATATTTTCTACAGGAAATACAAATGGGCGAAACTTTAATTGCGCGCGGCGAGTTCGATGCCGGAGTTGAACATTTGGCTAATGCGTTGGTTGTTTGCGGTCAGCCGGGACGATTAATGCATGTGCTGCAAACTACCCTGCCGGGGCAAGCGTTCGGTATGCTGTTGATGAAACTGCAGGAAACTAACAATGAAAATAGCGAAGCTCCAAAGAATACTAATTCAGGCAAACTCAGACCAAACACATCGTCGGCTGGTTTAGAAACAACATCAGAAGCAATAATTATTGACGAGCTGGAATAATTTTAAAATATTAAAACAAAAAGCGTTTCATAGAATAATAATAAAAATTTTATTAAAAAAAAAATTAAAAAATTTTTTTCTTCAAATTCATGCCATCCTTAAATAAAACCATCCATCCATTTGCGTTTAATGTTCAACTTTATATTTCTAGCTCCCAAAAACTATGCTTTGGATTTCTTAAATTCTCTATCAAACATACTCATCAATGCTTACATGCATGTATTGTGTGCAGCGGCATAATATGCAATATTTAGTGTTTGCGCAATTCGAATAACGTTGAATTTTTCTTAATCATATCGTTTGAAGCGGTTAATTTTTTAAATTCGAATTCGAGTGTAATGGAACTAAAATCCATTACAAAAAAAATCGGGCATTTTAAACAAGAAATCTGGCATCGTGGAAATTAGTACTCGGCAAAGTTGTGAAGAAGTAAAATTACAGTTCACCTAACCTAAGGTTAACATATCTTTTATTTACAGACTCTAATATGCACAACAATTTAGAGGTTTTGTGTATAACATGCAGCTTTTCAATTACAGTGAGTTTAAGATCATGGCTTGGCTTGGTCATGGCCTCTCTTATACTGAGTTTTGGAGAAGTTGAAGTTAGACTCTACCAGCCTGCAAGTGATGCTGCATATTTTTAGTAGAATGAAGTCATGCCCTAAGGGAGGTGGACATAGAAGTACAAAAATGCTTTCTTTTATGTAGATTCCCCTTATAAATGATTTGTCCCAAGGTTATCGGCTGCGACGAGCTCAAGGTTCAAATGTTCTATAACCTGGTAACGCGTTTTCCCCATTAGATGGCTAAAGGAAAGAAGTCGTTTTTTTTTTTTACAAGAGTTTACTTCTTTTTCTAAGTGCGGCTTGGTGCGGAAGCCATACGGAATTAGTCGGGCTTTCTGGGATTTTATGAAAGAATCAAACGCAAGAGTATGTATGGTTACGTAATCTTTAAATATATTAAAGCACCAGGTGGTCGGGTTTCAACTCACCCGTACTCACGTCTATATCGGGGAGTGTCTTCTAGTCCCACTGGTTAAAGGATGCCGACGAGGAAGCAACACTAAGTCACAGGCTTAGGAAAATCTCTTGCAGTTTCACAGCTTGATGGATGTGAGCTAATTTTTACGTAACATTCGTAGAGATTGTTAATTTCTAATTTATTGTAAAACGCTTGGCCACCTGAAAGAACATTCAGCACGACATTTTTTCCGATCAATCGTTTGATATTCTCCGAGTAAGAAAAGATTTCGTATACATTTTCTTGCTCTAGCCCATATTCAGTGTTAATTTCTAAATCCCTTTATTGGTGGAGTTCTTTTAGTACTTAGTACGATCATAAAGCTTCATAATTGCCTGTAATAAGAAATTAATCCGTATGTCCGTCATAAATTTTGCTTTTAGAATGGTTAGGGGATTTTTCAAATGTTTTCATTCACGTACCGGTTGTGGGTGTGGCTCTATGCTAATTGTGTACATGCTTCTTTTTTTTTTTCTTCTTTCTTTTTTCCTTTTTTCTTTTTATGTACTTATACTAAGTTCTAATTATAGTTAATTTAAGATTTACTCTAGAGTCATTTTAACTCGACTGTCAATCGTGTTTAGTTGACTTCCTATATAGTAAAATAAAATAAAAAATAAAATGAAATAAAAAAACGAAAGTGATTTCTCGTTTCCTGAAGTCGACGGTCGTAAGCCGGCACCTGGGTTAGTTTTTAAAAATGGACTTACAATAGCAAAGAGTGGAAACTTTGCTTGCATATCAGTCGATTCATTGGCATGCTCGAAATCGGGCAAAAACTAATGTTTCTCGTGTTTTTTATGATATTTGTGGTAAATTGCTATATAGAGTTTTCTGTCGCTGTTTGCAGTGGACAAAATTCATGATCTTCTCCATAAATTCGAGAAGCTGTAAACTGTAGGTTGCACTAATTATATCCTACTCCTTGGACATAAGTTTTATCCAGCCGAGCACCAGGGGAGCAGCAGGGGTAGAGACCAAGCAAGATGTATTTTTTTCTTTTCACATACGCGCTTGTATTTCTTCGCTGGTGATAGCCAACTAATCGATCAATAAAGACTAATTGAATTAAATTTTTGGGAAACTGCAGCCGTTTTTATTTGCATTATTCCACTTGGCTGTTAACTAACTAATTTTGCATTTTTGTTGTTGTTGTCTTGTTTACAACGATTGGGCAATTGGTTGTGAGTGTGGAAAATAAAGATACCTTTGTGTGATATATGCCTCACATGTTTATATCTATCGCAGTTGATGACAAAGTGTTTGTCCGATAGCACTTAAGTTAAATATTTAGAATTTAAAGGTAAGAATTTTTTTAAATAATCTCGCACTTTTTTTTTTTTTTAATCTGCTTGCAAAGGATGCGCAAATGGTAGCTGAAGATACCCATTTATAGCTCATTTCTTACCTCATCTATCTATCTATCGCAATTGCTGACAAGCTTTAATAATACCCAGGGCTTATGTTAGTTATTTAAAAGAAGAAGAAGAAGAAGAAGAAGAAAGAGAGGACCTGATGATAAAGCAGTTGTTCTCAGCTAATATCTTACTTATTTGTATTGCCGTCAGCATTTGTTTCCGTGCATTGTTACGTGCCACGCTTTCGAATCCTTCAATCGATGAGTAATTTCCAGTATTGATGCAAGCATTTCGTTCATTTGGCAAAAAGAAAAGAAAAAGTAAAAAGAAATAATATTTTGCGTCTTTTGGCTATAGTGTATAAATATGTTTTTATCTATGTGTATGTATTGCGTCTTTTCCATTTGGAACTGCCAAAAAGGACATTACGTAAAGTCATAAATTAAGGGAATTATTGTCTAAAGTTCTATAACTGCCACAATGCTTGTCTTGCTTTAGGAATTGTGGCAAATGTTAGAAAAACTTATTATAAATTGTAGTATGTACATAAACCTTATGTAGGAGAGCCGCGTGTGTTTGTTTTGTCTGCTTTTTATTTAAAAGTTATATCGTAATATTTATTCCAATTTCTTTACTAAAAGTCTTCGCTTTCATTACTGCAAGGAACGATCATCGAAAGCGTTTGTCGTTTATCAGAATTTCTTCTAAAAGTTTACATGGTTGGTGGCAGTGACTTCAATCGCACTAATGTCGGCTAGCAATCAATCTAATTATTCCGACGAGAACGAATCATTCAAGGTTTTGCGAAAAAACCACATTCCAGCGGCTTGGGTACTACATGATATTTCCGCGTCAATAGCAGAAAGAAAAGCAAGGAGAAAAGAAAAAGTTGTACGCGAAGGAGTTTCTAATGACTTTAATTTACTTATGCGCTCTTATGGAGTTCTTCTTCTTATCAAATTTTTGCGCATTCATTTTTCAAGCAAAATAAAAATTGATGGCATTTTTGCAATCTTTGCTCGAATGTTTTTCGCCCACACGAGAGAAATTGACAGTCTGATGAAATCGATTAGAACGCAGCCGTTGTTAAGATCGTAAACTCGTGCTTTGTCCTTTCGACGTGGAAGGGAAAATCGGCCTGAACAGTCTCGCTTTTACCTATCGTATCTAATGAAAACTTGTTACGGATGGCAATCTTTATGTTCATTTGAAAAGAGAATAAGTTAACCGATGTGTAACTTTGCTTGCGCCCTTTTCCAATAGACGACTTCAGTAAAGTATTGCACTTCGAACATATAAGTCACAAATTTATTGGCTTAGTCCAACTTTACTCAACAACCCAAAAAAAAAAAAAAAATAGACGACTTTAGCGGTATGCAATGATCAAAGTAAACAGATATAGTTGGCCATTCTTCAGCATAATCATATCGATTTACGTTTGCACATAAAGTTATTTCCGATTTGAAATCTTTTTTTATGAGCCAAACACTTTTTATTTGCGAGACGCTTTCATTATCTGCTTCAATATGCAAAAAGGTGTGTGTGTGAGGCTCATCGAATGCTGTCCAATACTATTGAAAGAACGTAAGGGGAATGGTTTCAATGCTTCACAGCTTAAAAGTGATTCTCTGTCTTTGATGGCGCATTGTGAGCTACTCAACAATCACAAGCGATCTGTGTCGAAAGCATTTAATGCCTTTAAGCTGAGCATTGCAAGAGAAATGGATGCAATTCATTGATAGACACGATAAAGTTATTTTCCAGCGTGGCAAAGCTTCAGCTTATGTTGCAAAGCCGATCAAAACATAATTGGAAACCTTCAGAAGCGAAGTTCTACCCAGTACGCTGCATTCTACTGGCATTTCTCCCTCTGACTATCACTTGCTTCGATCAATAGCACACGGCTTGGCTTGGTTGGTACTCTTGCTCTTACGAAGAGGCGCGTGGTATCGTAGTGATGTGAATTGTATCAAAAGTAGTAGGAGAGTAGTCCATGTGTTGTCCGAAAGATGGGGGAAAGTTGTGGCCAGCGATGTACAAGAGATTTGAATAGGAAATATATAATATAACCATTTTTGTACAATAAAGCCTCGAATATCGACTACACGATCAGTGAAATTGTATTTTTTCCTACTTATAGAGAGACGTAGCCATACTTTTTCGAATTTAATCGGTAAAGAAAACAAAAAAAATTAACCCTAAGTTTGTCTTTTCAGATAAAACTTTGAGAGGACGCGTAGTTTTCAAGTTTAGACAGACAGACTGATATATACGTTTTATGGATGCCGCAATAGGCAGTGAGATCTTCCCTTTTAAGTAGCGCGGGTTTATCGAATTGAATAAGTTTTATATTATGACTGACATCACATCATAAGAAACCAAATGAAACAAGTAAGAAAGTTATATTCAGTCGTGGTCAGATTTTTTATATCCATCACACTTATCCCAAAAAGAAAATAAAAGTAGAAGACTTAAATTTTCGTGGTCTATAATATGAAGTGGGCGAGGCCGATTGTTTTTTATTTTCGAAAAAAAACTTTTTGTCGTATCGGCCGTGTCTGTAGATATTACACAGTTGGACAGATGGACAGACGAACGGACGGACGTTTTAAGGTGGATTCCAAATTTCACACTGCCCAAGAATTTATATACTTTTTGGGGGTTTAGAAGCTTGCTTCTGCTCGTTATGAACGTGTTGAAAACAAATTAAATTTTGTTACTACTACAATATTGGGTAGGCATGGTCAGTTTTCCCATATTTGTTCACGTACTACAGCATCACGCAAAGAATACACTTTCAATATTTTTGTAGATTTATCTGCTGTGGTT
This sequence comes from Glossina austeni, assembly GCA_000688735.1. Lineage (NCBI taxonomy): Eukaryota > Metazoa > Arthropoda > Insecta > Diptera > Glossinidae > Glossina > Glossina austeni. The sequence continues at coordinate 261,945 of KK502434.1, read as the reverse complement.
TATGAATAATGAGCAAACAAAGATGTTCTCAGAATAGTAGGTACTGTAGGTCTGTCCTACGACCGATTTGAGCTATTGGCGACACCAACCAAAATTTGAAGTCGAGAGAGGTTCATTTTTGCGGCTAGAAGAAAGCGTAAAACAGACATTACAAACACGGACAGACGGACAAGCAGACAGATGGACAAGCAGACAGATGGACAAGCAGACAGACGGACAGACGGCTATGCTAACGTCGATACAGAATTAGAAACTGCTGCAGAATATATCTACTTTGTGGAACAGACGGACAACCAGATAGATGGACAGGCAGACAAACGGACAGACAGCTATGCTAACGTCGATTCAGAATTAGAACCTGCTGCAGAATATATCTACTTTGTGGAACAGACGGACAACCAGATAGATGGACAGGCAGACAGACGGACAGACGGCTATGCTAACGTCGATTCAGAATTAGAACCTACTGCAGAATATATCTACTTTGTGGGATCCTCTCGTCCTTCGGTGATGGGTATAAAAGTGAAGACCAAAACAAGTAAGTGGTTTGTAGTAAAAGATTTCGTCTAAACCGAAGATAATTCCGTGTGTATGAATATGTCAGTGAATATTGAACATGAAAAGAATATGTTCGAAGATATCATTTAAGTTAGTTATCGTCTTTGGCTATAACATAATGTTTAATTCAAATTATTTTTTAAATCCTAAATAATGTTAACCTTGAACTTTGTATTGGAAAACAGAAAAGAAAATTCATTTGCTGATGTAATAAAGTTCTACAAAACCTTATTTATTTATTTTTCTTTGTTATTTTCCATGCTATCCTACTTTATTTTCTAATAGTTTTCTGTAATATGAGAGAAGAATGCGCCTTTCAGCACTTTTTGTTTAGACTCGCAGGCAAATTTATCCAGCAGCTCTTCTAAGCGCATTTGCATGCATACGATATTTAAACATTTCGTTTTTGTTTTTGCGCTTTCTATGTATGAAAGTAACCATGTTTTCCTTTGTTCAACTGCCGCGCTTGTTATCGTATTCATTAATCTACGGCAGTAACATGAGCATTTCGTATTTTAATAGTATATCCTGTATAATATATTGTGTATGTGCGCTGCTTTATCCACGCCCAGATAAATGTTAGTGTAAACGATTCATTTTTTTTTTTTCATTCATCGGAAACAATAGAAATCCACTGTTTTAAAGGAATGAAAATAATACGTTAACCAATTTTCTCAGCAGGAATAGATTTTTAGAAGCATCTAAAATGTTTGTATCATTATATATATCAGTGTGTAAGCATCATATCGTACGTCTCATCACAAGTGTATCGTCATACCAGGTCCGTACATAGGAAAGCAAATTTTTTGTATGCATTTCTTTCGCCTACCTAACAGTTTGTGTGTGTGTGTGTGCCACGCCTTTAAAAATCTTTCCCTTTTGCCGTGAACCATTCATCGCGTGGTCTTTTCCACCTCTTCGTACGAATCAAAGCGCTACTTAACAAGTGTGTTACCCACCGATATATACGAAGAAGAACCCAAAAGGCTCTAGCGTGGTGAGTAAGATGAATGGATGAGCACTCTCCACTTGGATGTTTTCAATGTATTGCGGACTGGTTTTGCTTTGTGGACGGATGGATGCATGACATGTAAAAAAATGCCTTCTTCTTGTTAACGTTTGGTATAAAATCGATTAATCGACAGCCTTTTGTCTTGGTTGAGTTATCTTCCTGTTTGTCTTCCTGTCAAAAGTGATTCAGTCCCGCAGTTGAGGTGGACGGTGCCTCTGGATTTATCTATGAATTTTCACGCTTGGGAATTTCAAAACAGATCCATTTTTCATCTCCGAGTAATGATCTTTCATATGGTTTGGAGAAAGAAAACATGTTGTCGGCAAATGCTCTTTTCTTGGCACGAGAAATAATATTTTTGTCTATTGCGATATGCGATACTATTGCGACTGCTTATCGTTGAAAGATGTCCAAGCTATAAAAAAGACATAACTTCAGACATATCTGTTTTCCACACGTGGCGTTACGGTCGTCCGATTTCTTGTTAACATATCTAGTCTAACTATGTGAATATATGTATGTATGTATCACAGTCATAGGCTGGCCCTTAAAGTTTTGTATCTTTTACTAGTTGTTATATACGTAGTTCATATGGGTTACACATCACTCAAAAAGTGCGTCGGAATCCTAATGATGAACTTTCACAGGAAATGTGACCGATCTTTAAAGGAAATGCGAAGGTTGGTGCTATGATTTTGTGAACTTATTGAGTGACGATGCTCTTAAAGTTTTTTATCCTTTGCTTTGCAGTTATTCCGTAGAATTTTTCTATAGCGTTTATAAAGTAAGAAATAAATTTTTTACTTTGTTGAATGCCAGTAAATTCTTAGTTCTTTTTTTATGTCCTTTCTATTTTTTAACCTATTTTCCGCTTACAATAATATGTGTTTGTATGAGTAGCAAAGTTATAAAATCGTTAGTTGTGTTACTTTGTGTTCCTTTCGTTATCGTACTAATACAAGAGACCTTCGCTTAGTTTAATGTAAAGAGACGTTGACTTATTTAAGCGTTTTGGCTGATTACTGGTTACTATGAGCCAATCTACACATCTTTTCGCATTATAAGGTGAATTAAATTTATATTCTACTTTCAAGAACTTATTTTACTTTGTTATTACAAAAATTTCATTAAAAAGTTTGATGTTTTATAAGAGAATAGTTTAATAACCATTTTAGTTAAATAGTGCAAATGGGGTAAGGCGGCGCAACGGCAAGAGCTAAAAAAGCGGAAAAGATGATTTTATTGATATATGTTATGTACCCTCTACTACGTGTAGAGGGAGTACATGTCATAGCTGTCGAGTTCTTCGAATACAGACATGCAGCAGTCCTTTTCCTGTTCCTGTACAACGGTCGTCGCGCGTAGACGGCAATTACTTACTGTTTCACAGTGGCTGGTATCGTCCATGTATGGCCGTTAATTACGGTGTTACAGTGGCTGGTATCGTCCATGTATGGCCGTTACTTACGGTGTTACAGTGGCTGGTATCGTCCATGTATGGCCGTTACTTACGATGTTACAGTGGCTGGTGCTTTCTAAGTATCCACGCATTGAAATGCGGCAAAGTGTGGCAGTAATGTTCCGTTGCGAAAGATAAGAAAAGATCGTGATCTGTTATTTAAAGTTCTGCACGAGTGTTACTCAAATATAGTCAAAATGTAACAAGCGGACAATGCCGATTATTAAATTTTTTACATCACTTCGTGTCTATTTTCATCATCAAATATTAAAAACTACATCTTTTTGTCGTAGAAATATTTACTTACTCCTTATGGGAATCCTTATGTAGGGAATGATCCATATTAGAGAGCTACGTACTCGAAACATAACGTGGTACACTTGTGTTTCAAAACATCTCTTTGGAACGATATACTTCCATATGAAGGGTTAAATATATGTGGACCTTTGTGCCATATGAAAGTTTATTTTTTTTAAAAGTTGTTTTCATTACGGGAAGTTAAAGAAATGTCCTTTTATCTAAGCGTTTTACTATTTAAAAATAATAATTTTTACCGATTTTTATAGAGAAAGACTAATTAAGGCATAATTTTTCATAAATTGATTTTTCCTTATAGTGAAGTGTTATATGAGAAGCAATTTTAAAAATGTCCCGACCCAATGCATTTTTGATTACGCCAAACGTTTCATTGTAATTATACTTGAATGGTGTAGGAGTTGCTGAGTGAACATGAAAACGGTTTTCTCGGACTGAGGCTTGGCCATTGCACTGTAAGTTGAGCTGGCCTACGCGATTATTCTTAATGTGAATAACTCGCGTTTGTAATGTTTGCCAAAATATTTCGAATATTCGTGACTTGTAGGCGGAATATTTGGGCCAATCGGGGCCAAACATAAAACTGATGAATACGCGTAAAGGGATTTAAAGTCATTCCAAAAAGTGATTCTAAATCGTTGGAATTTATAAGAAAAATTGATCCCTTCCAAGTTCTTCTGCATGTTGCATACACTCGAATAAAGTTAAAGTGCATCGTCGCTGGAAAAATTCTTAAAAATTTCATTGAAATTTAAAAGAAAAGTTTTCAAATATTTGGAAATATTTTAAGCAAAATTTTTCATGAGAAATGTTGATGAAATGTTTAGTGGAATTATATAAAAATATTTAAAAATTTTTATTCTAAACATTTGTATACATAAAGTAATGTGTGTGTGTGTTTTATAAATTTCATAAAAAATGTTAAAATGTATTTAAGTTCAGTTCATGACTTTAACATGCCAAAAAATTTATGCCTCCGAGAACATTGATTTCATTGAAAAGGCTTCGGATGTCATTGTGCATTTGGCTAAAAAAGGCTTGAAAGAGCCTCAAAGGCTTAAATGCCATTCGTTGCACTCTTTCGTAGAAATTGAAAAGTAAATCGATATTTCCTGAATCTAAAGTAAATACAACAACAAAGTTGCGTTGTATGTTGTTCGACAAACGCAATCTATCTTATATGCATGTTATCAGTCATGTGTTTTCATATCTACTTACACCTGTGTTTACACATCAGTAAAAGTTGATGTAGTAAAAGGATTACGTAAACAACAAAATGTATGCGGATGTGTACATCAAAGTAATGTAATAACTATTGTGTCCTTCTTGCCTTTTTGGGTTGGGATGTCAATACGAACGTAAAGATTTCGATTCACATTTACGGTATTCAGAAGAGAATAACTGCACAAATTCTAAAGTCACGTTTCATCTTTTAGTAGAGAAGAAAAAAATCTTCGAAAAATGAAAAAAAAAAAAAACAAAATGAAAATTGATTATGAAAATCAAAATATGAATCCATTGCAATCTTTGCGATTTAGTAACACGTTTGAAATCTATGTTCATATGAAGATGGTTTGCAATAACGCGTAGGCGTAGCGTTTGATTAAAAATTCATCTTCTTTTACGATTTATTAAGAGCACAAAATTCAAGGTCAATGCGTTTACATTAGCGAACAAAATGTTGTAAATATAAATGAGCTCGAGATTATAAATGGAAAGGTCCTTTTGATGTTGCTTTTAATAGCGAATCTTTAATATTGAATTTTTTCTTTTTCTTCTTAATGTTAATGAGTTTTCATTAATGATTGTTTTTTTTTTTTTATTAATTGTTTTCCATCGCAGGAAACGACAACAACTTCTCGTTTGCTTACGACTGGTTTATCGCGTATCCCTCTGGCCGGCGCTCCGCGTTGCCCGGTCTCAGTTTCTGCATCAGTCAAGACATCACAGATCTTACGACCATCTGTATCGTTGGTCAAATCACGGCCACCGACCTTTTCGACTCTAAGATCTGCTTCGCAACCTGCAACTTTGGGAGTTCGAAAATGCTCATCCGGTGATCGTATCAGTAACGTTAATATGATGGGAAGAAAGACGACTACTGTGTTAAAAAAGTTTCTTTCCAAGCCGGAAAAAATTTCTACACAAATACCAAAAGCACCTGGGAAACGTTTATTTAATTCCAAACAAACCAACGATCAAATACCTAACACCCTAACAAGGTCCGATACTTTTACATGCAGTAATACTAAGCTCGATATTTTTAATGCAGCAAAAGCTGATATTTTGGTACAATCAACCCCATCGCCAGTCACAGGTAAGATGGCAAAGAAATCACAGCAGTTATGTGAGAATAGCCGTTCATTAGACACAACCACTGTGATTACTAAGAGCGAGGAGGGTTTGTCTACTATGCAAAGTCTAGACTTGACCTATGTTACGAATAGAGTTTCAAACGTAGCAGAAAATCAAAACTTAGAAAACCAACGGCAATTAAATAATGACTGTGGCTATAAAGTCGGTGCAGAATCAACTCAAAATAATGTAGTTGACGAACAACCAGTGGATATAAAAACGGATAATGTTAATATTACTCATATTATTAATAGCACTCAGATTATGGATCGGACTCTATGTTTCATATCGCCTAAAGAGAACAAGTCTAATCGCGGGGATCTTACACAGATACTAACGAATCCATTCTATTCAGATACTAATGTTAAGGTAATGGAGTCTAATGAACTGATATCGCCTGTAACAAATGCTACATTCTCAAATCCCGGTTCCACCGAAAATGTGATGTTAGAAGATGTTTCGGTACCACCGGGATTCGAAGAAGATACTTTGGTGGAGATGATTTCAGATGGTGATGCCGATGTTACTTTAATTCCTTTAGCGTCTGAAAAAGCAAACATGAAACTCCCTTTGAACTCTACTCTAAATAGAGAACGACTCTTGGATATTTCACAGGTTTATGCATCGCCTAAACCCACACAGTCATTGAGTCGAGCAAATAATGAGTATATAGATTCGCCGTATTCTGCTCGGCAAAACAATAACACTAAATTACTTTATATGAGTCAAGTTTCAGCATCAGCTACGACAACGCCTGATCGCAATGGGAAAAAGTTTGGTCAAGTTGTCAGCAAAGATTATCAGTCAGGTCGTATGCATTCCCCTTTGGTGCTTAAGGCTGCTCAAAGTGATTTAGCTTTGCCTGTCTGTACGCCGGATGAGGATATTGATCAAGAGCCCATGGATGTCGATAGCACATTGATAGCGATGGGCCATCGAACCGAAGAGTTTTTAGCTCAAAGTCAGGCAAAAGAGTCGGCCTCGTCCTTGCAGGATGTTAGCAATGCGAATGAAAAGCCAAAAACCCGCTTCTCGTTTGGTTTGGATTTAACTGAGTCAACGCTTGACTGTTCTATTGAATTGGTAGATGTTTCATTATCGTCCACAGTGCTCTCGCAACAGGGCAACAGTAACTTGGGACCTCATAACAATTTAACTCACTCCAATTCATCGCAATATTTGCATCAAGATGCACAGCTGTTACGGAGGCAAAATTCCTTTGACATGGATGAAAGTTTAGGAATATTGACACCCGATCAAATGAAAGAGTTTCTTGATTCCTCTGCAGCTAATACGAATACGAATAATTTGGATTTACCTATGGTGTTCAATTCATGTCATAACCCAAACAAGTTGGCCTTGCACCAGATGCGTATCGATCAAACTCCATCGCCGGAAGATCTACCATTGGATCCGGTTGAGGTGAAAACCGATATTGATATGATATTAATACAACAACAACGACTGCAGCATCAGCAGCAATTGAATCGAGATGCTTATAATTCAGTTCAACAGCAACAAGAAACACAATCAAATTCAATTTGTACCGAATCGATATCTCTACACACCGATACAGAACCTTCGAAAACGGATCCTATGACCAAATCCGGAGTATCAAAGATTTCAACCAGCTTTATAACAAGCGTGACTAGTGTTACCAGCTTGGATACGGGATATCAAGGCGACGGTGAAATGTCTCGTCCTGCATCTCGTGGAGCCTGCGATCATTCGCCTTCTAATGGACCTGTACGCAAAGGAGTTTCTCGTCAGCCCAGTTTCAATCAGCAGCAATTAGGACATCTTCCACCTGTTAGACGTCAGGATCCTATGACCGATTCAGATTTCTTTACCGAATCTGACGCCGATGATATTTTTAATCGGGGAGACAGACGAGCTCAAGTAATAGATGGCCAACTGTATGGACCTATGCTACAGCCGGCAACTTCAGTTTTCATTTCAGAAGATCCGCAAATGGAGGATTCATGTATGGAATCATCCGGGATATTTACTGATGTCGAGAATCGTTGTGACGAGGACTTAACGCAAATGAGACGTCAGGAGCCTCAAACTTCTGATAATTTGGATCTGTCACCTGATGCAGACGGTGATGGTGGTGATGATTCAACGGAAACAGTTCGAAGTAATCGCGAAAACATTAAGCGATCTTGTCGTTTATCGCAGGAAAGTGATCGTGCAACAACTATTGTCTGTAGTGCTCATGCAACATCATCTGGCCATTGTCAAGGCCATTTAAGTGGCGGCAGTCAAACATCATCTACAATACAGAGCAGCATGAGCACTGATCGTCTTTCTGCAGCTACTCTCTCCAATCGTACTTCGTATTGTAGTGTGGATGGTAGCGCTTGTAATGTAGATTTCAAGAGTTTCTCTTCACTCGACGAAGCTTTCAATGCAGAAAACGATAACGAAAATGAGGTAAACGTAAAACACTTGCATACGAAATTAAGCAAAAGCTCTACAACATCCACAACTTCGTGGTGTGAGCAAACAATGCATAAAAACTTGCCGGCAGTGCAAAGAGTAACTTCGCCGCGTAAACATGCTTCATTATCGTCGCTATACACAGAAAACGGCGTGTCTGGTGCTAAACCGTCGTCGACAACAACGACAACTAAAACAATAACAACAACAACAATAACAGCAACAACAATAGAAAATGCAATAACACCGATATATGTGAACGTAAATTCGGTTGGACAATCCGAAACGGGTTCGTTAAGATCGGGAGCTTCTGGTGCGGGTTCGAAGAGCTCCTTAAATGAAACTCTAAGTTCGGGCAAAAGCAATAATAGCACGTTACCGGGCAAACAACATTCGCCGCGTACAAAAACCGTAACGAAAAGCGTTAAAAATCGTGCTCCGTACATTAGTGCAAACAATAAAACCGGAAAAACCAATTCACCACCTGTGGTGGTGCGTAAACATCACTCATCCAATAAATGGGAGGCCGTAATGAATCAAATCGCGAACAATAAAGCTATCATGAAAACGAATTACAGTAATGTGAAATCGAAAGTGTCCACACGTCTCAATATGGGTACCGAAGCGGGATACACATCATCAGCTCAAGGTTCACCCACCGTGCGTCGCTCGCCCACCACCAGTTTAGGGAATGTCAATAGGCATCTAAGTCCAAATGCTAACGTTAAAGCAACAAATAAAATCAATACAAAAGATGTTAATGTAAAAATCAATAAATTAGCCGAAGTCAACGATAATAAAACAAAAGTGCAGCAGCAGCAGCAACAAACGCAAAATAAACGCTTATTCCAGGGCACTATCAATAAACGGTAAGTGAAGTGCACTTATTTTTAGTATAGTGTAGCGAAATAGCCCGCAATGACTTGTGCTTGACGAATTTTTGAAGCCACACAAAAAAATTTATCGAAACAATTAATTTTTGCTTAACCAAGAACTGATAAGAAGACGAAAGAAACCACAAAGGCCTCTACTGTACTAGCGTAGCAGTGGTTTTAATGCCAGGGCATATATACACAATAGGAGAATACGTCACCACATAATCTAAAATAACAAGAGCAATAACTCAATTTTATGAAGGTCTACCTACAAATTTCAACAAACTGTTGTCTAAATGTTTGCGAAACTGACAACGTTGGCTAAAATTTGCTAAGAAACCTTAGATTATCATGACATATACATACACCTACAATATATATATATATATATATTTCACAATTTTATTATTCTATATTTCTGTTTCATACATGTGCATGCATACATACACACCCATATATAGACAGTGTGGCCCTAATGTTTAATAATTTATTGCATTTATCAGTCAGATGAGTGACTTCACTTGTCATTGATTAAAAGCGAGCATTGTATGACAGTTAAATTGACATTTACATTAGGTTCTCGCGTCATAATGAATTTATGACGACTTTTTTCCTATCATTTATTTGTTTTGTCATTCATCTTCCGAAACCCGCCCGATGTTTAATATGCATGCAGTTCGAATGAAAAAAAAAGTATTCACCGCACGTGGTTCTTCATAGCATTTTTGTGGCTTTCTTTCCACATCGTAAATTCTAATATAATAATATTACTGACGTGTTGTTGTTGTTGTTATTTTTCTTTACTATTATTATTAACTTTGTTTAAAATAATTCACTTTGCTAGTAAAAGCTTTTTAAAGACAAATATTTGCTTTTGTTTAAATTTTTGTTTATGTTTTTTTATTTTGCTTATCTCACACTAAAAAACTTTCCTTTGTTTTTTGGGTTCCCCGTAGAAATTTAGAAGAAAAAAAGAAAAAAAAAAAAAACTGAAAGCACGTTTTTTATTTGCATTCCTAACGATGACCTTGAGTATTTTTTCGCCGTTCGTTAAAACTTGTTTGAAAATTTTATTCTATCGCTTTTTGAAGTATTTTACGGTCTGTCAATATTTTTTTGTTTTTTTTTTTTTTCCTTTGGTATCATTCCGGGAAACTTTCATAAAAATTGATTTTTACAAAATGAAATTTTCCTTCTTTTGTTTTGTGTTGCCAAATAAATACATTTTAAGCTCTTGCTTAGGCAAATTTGAACTAAATCAAAGGATTTGTTTCTACTTAAGGCAAAAGTATACTAAATTTGTCTACTTATAGCCATTAAGCTTTACAACGCTACAATAGTACGAATGGTAACCAAGGACGATATTGCTTTTTTTAGTGGCGTTGCATTTTTCAAAATTCATTCCGCCCACGCAAAAAATATTTACGGACGCCTTGCTCCCATATCTGGTCTCTCTGGTTGTCAAAATGCCTGGTTTAGGGGAATTTAAAAATATTCCGTTCTCATAAAAGACCGATCATAGTCGAAATTTCAAAGGCAATACCAACCAGCAATTGATCTCCAAAATAAAAATTTCACAGATAATCGACAATTCATCCCTATTCGGTTTTAAAGATAAAAAAAAAGTAAATTAAAATATGAGTTAATCGATAGGGACGATCTTTATAACCCACTTTTGTATAGCTAGCTCTGCGCATCCTTTGTACAAATGTACTGACACCAATATATCACTGGCGGACCGTCAGCCACAATCCTTTGTTTGTTTTTAAGAATATAATGTTTTATGTTTTATTTTTAAACAGAATTCCCGCAAATATTTAGACCAAGTCCTCAGTGTCCTGAACTGTCAATAAGAATTTTTTATAAATTCGTGATCGTATAAAGCTTACCTTCAAACTTGATTTATGCAAACCTAGACCGATTAGGTGCCGATATTGCATTCTTTACGTCAACTATGACGTCGACAATAAGTCGACATTTTATTATTTTAGGAGTTAGTTAGCGGAAGGAAAAAACGCAATTAGTAGCGCAAAGAATTACTTGGATATACATGAGTCAAGTAGTAGCTCACTGTCTCAATTGAGCTGATGGTAGCATAAGAACCAAGGAATCGATCGACAGAGAAACGAATGCTAGTCAAGAATAAAAAAAATACTGTCTTCGAAAACTATAAATTTTTGTTGTAAACTGGTAGTAATGTGGCAAACATCTGTGTCAAAGTTCACATCATAAACGTGTTTCAGCTGCGCTTGATTTTGTACGATACGAACAATATTTTTCTGAATTTTTGCAAAGAATGATTTGTTGAGCAAAGAACTATCAATCGGGTACGACACGCATCATGACGCTTAGATCTACGCATAGAACCCGGAAACAATCGCTCAATCAGGCGAATATCGAGCCAAGATAAAAAAACCGCGCCAAAGTCAAAGTGATGTAAGAGTTTTCTTTAGGTATAGTAGTGTTGTGGACTATGCATTCTTTAGGTCGGACCAAATTGTTAGCGAGGAATGTTTTTTAAATACCATGAAGGCAATGAAATTGATTTGAAAGAATAAGACTTTTGCGGTTATAAATAAATTGACATTAAGTTTAGGACACAATATTATGAACTCTTTAGGGGCTCCCTGATGTATACATCAGGTTGTTATCGAGGAAAAAATGAATTTGGCGTACTTTCCTTTCCCATGCGCTGCTTTAATAACGCATTTTGTTCAAAACACTTCATTACACTTAAACGCTTTTTGGTTCAAAATTAATCTTAGTTCAAAGAGCTCGACTGACCAAAATATCTATCTATCGTTCCCCCTGTCGTTTATAGAATTCTTTTTTTTTGCATCATGTCGAAGCTAAAGGTAAAGGATCCAGTTAGACTGGATGTTTTCGTAATGAAAGGAAAAATATCCTTAAAGAAACTGCAATTATCGATCCAGCATATATGCATTTTAGGGGCTTTCCAATACATATTCGGATTTCCTTTTCTTTTTTAGTATTTATGAGACTGACACTATGAGACTAATCCTATCCATTTACCGTGGTGCGCACAGAAAATTACACATATCTGCATATATATATATATGTAAATATATATATATTTATATATATATATATTTACATATATATATATTTACATATATATATATTTACATATATATATATTTACATATATAATATATATATATTTACATATATAATATATATATATTTACATATATATATATGTATATATATATATATAAATATGTAAAATTGCTTGTTCGTGTAGATATATATAAACACATGTACATATCCATAGAATTTTCGTGAAGGTGAGTAAGGAATATATGGGTATATATACTTATTTGTGTCTGAATATATATATATATATTTTTGTGTATGTTTCAAACAATATTAAAATCTCGTTAGGGATTCTCAGGATTTCGGGAGCATTGGAAATTAACGATAGAGAAATGGAAGCAGATACGAACGAATTTATAAGAATGGATTGGTAGATTAGGTATCTTACTGATTTAAGGAGGCACGATACGGTAAGGCCCGCTCAATGGCCAAACCGACGGGCGCGACCGTTGATGGTGATGGCATCGTGGCAACGGGAGACCAATGAATGTGCAAAGTAATAAACGCTTGGCTATGGGCAAATCGGAAGATATGTTACATTCAGTAATTTGTTTGTCCGAAAATATGATACACATTTCATTAATTCAAATTTTTTTATTTATATAAAATAGTTACAAGAAGAAGAAGAAGAAAAAAAGAAAAAGAGCAAGATTGAGAAAAGGGGCCGATGAATAACTACAGATATAGAATAAACTCGATAGCTGGCGATAATCGACTCGCTGTAAGGAGCTGTGTGTGTGATGATTCGACCCTAAAATTCGAATAATATATTCAAATTAGATCGAGTTTACTCGTTATCGACAGCAACAAACGGCCCCAAGTTTTAATTGAACAAGACTTGCTTGACTTAGTAGTAGTCGCACGTAGTTAACGATTAGACCATATAAACATTACTCTACTGGAATTTTTTACTTTGTTTATCATATAAAATTTATTAAAGTGTATCTACCCAAGTGTCAATTGTTTTGATTTCGAAACTTTCCTCAAATTCCGGCACAATTTTACTAAAAATTAAATATTTTTTGAAGCCCAAGAAAACCTATTTTGTTTACCTTTCCTACGATCTTAACAAATATATTTTTAGCTTCTTTCCATTTTGAAGCATACTTCTTGCAGATTAATAGGCGAAACGTAAAAAAAATCACTGTGGAGACCTTTTGCTAGCACTTTTTAGTATTTTAGTGTTGAAGCCAATTATTTTCCATTTAATTTTTTATATAAGTTTATTATTATGTTAGTAAGAGTTGGTTGAAAAATTGGATCTGTATCGCCGTGGATGTTATGGCACTCATTGTATAATGAAAACAATGTACAATTACATTATGGTTGCCCTTAGAAAATATTTTGGGTCAGATTTCGGAAGATCGCAATTAATTTTAAAATAAATTCATTGTCTATTTTTGAATGCCGCTGAAATTTGTATTGTCCGTCAAATGTTTTAAAATCGTTTTTTTCTTTTATACGTACACACACAAAGAAAATACAATCTACGATCTCTATATTTTTTTCGTACAAAGTCCGTTGTAAGCGACGGAGGATATAAAAAGCTGTTTGAAGAGTTCTGGCATATAATTCAGGGTCAAAGTTTATTTTAAATAGAGAAAATATAAGCAGAAAAACACTTTTGATTTTAAAATCTGCATACACTTTACAATGATAATTTTTTTTTTCCCCTATATATGATATTTTACGTTAATGGTTTTCAAGTGCTTTAATGAAATCACTATGCATGTTATGTTTAATAGCATTAAGATTCTCACGCTTTGTCTTTCAAATTTCGTAGATATTTAAAATTTTATGAAAATTTATTAAAATAATATGCAAAACACATGTACTCCCACACTTATGCGTCGAGTTGAATAAAAAGTTAAATTGAGATTTTGTCTCGATCTTGTATGGAACGCAAACGTGTACACAAACTATATTATAATGCGTTTGGGTGTTTTTCTCGCACATTGTCTACAGTGTCTGTGAGTGGTGGCATGTGTGTGTGTGCGTTGCATATCTATCGATTTAAATGCCAAAAGTTGCGTTGATTGTCTTGGGGTAAATATATTTAAATTTTCGCTTCTGTTTTTAAGCAATGCTTTGGGAACGATTTTAAAGAAATACTTTAAATAATTTTTCATAAATATAAAAAAGATTTCAATTGTTTAAATAATTTTTAAAAATCTAAAACCATTATAGAAATCACGACTCGTTGTTAAATAATTTACACCACTTCGCTTAGTGCAGTTATTGATATAACAAACTTTTCAAAAAATAAGACGTTATATGGGAAGTGGTCCGATTCGAATCATTTTTAATAGCTTTCGTCCTCGGGCCTAAAAACACGCCAGTCTACCATATATATATTTATAGATATCTTAATCTTCACGATCTGCAAGTTGGATGCTAAAATATAATATGGACAGACGGACAGACAAACTTAGATCGATTCAGTAAGTGATTCGATAAAATAAAAGGTGGGTCCCTCCTAAATCTTTTTGGATGCTGCATACACTCGCACAACAACAAACGGTGTAGGTTGTAACTAGGAAAAGCGTAGAATGTTTTTGTTGTTCTTCTTTGTTAGAAAAATGAAACAAACAAAAATTTCAGGATTTTATTTTTCGAAAAACCTTAATCAATATATGCATGTGTTTGTGCCGTTTACACATTAACCGGCTGGTTGATCATTGTGACCTTTAGCTTTTGTTGCCAGCAAAAATGCATTACTTTTCGAACATCGTATTTGTGTAAAACTAAGAACAATTGTTGCGCTGGCAAACGAAAAATACGTTTGTTTTTATTTATTATTATACGATATTCGGTGCGGTTGGATTCATATTCACTATGCTGGAAAATTTTCAATTTAAAAGAATTGAATGGCATTTATTGTTTAGATAGGTGCTCTTTTTTTACTTTTTCTATTTACTTATTTTTTTTATTTTGCTTTTTTTTTCTGCTTCAGCAAAATTGCACAATAATAATGTACACATACAATAACAGGATACATACATACATATTCATTAAACACACGACGGCCGCGTATAAACAATCATTAATAATAACGATAAAACGGCACCAAAACATCAACGTAATCATATAATGAAAATTAGTAAAGTAAACGTGGCGATAATGCCGATGATAATGATAATGATGTTGACGACGAGTATGCGGTAATTAACATAAACAAATAAAATTTTATTTTCATGCCATGAAAGTGTTTATATCAGTTTTTCTTAAACAAAGAGTCAAATAAAACTTATTTGCACTCTGCGCTTGTAAGCAAGAATAGATTGTTTAATGTCATTATATTTTGGTAAACAAATACACAATATTTATAACAACAACCAAAGCTGGAATAAAGGCTTAAAATGAGACGGCTAATGTCTAAGAGAATTTAATATGTTTGGCGAACTTGTAAGGATTTTATACTCACCAGACATGCATATTGCATGTGAAGCAAACATTGTAACTGTTGCTGTCCATCCGTCCGATATCTTCAATGTTATCAGGAAGTTAAACCCTTAATCATATTTCCAAGAAGTGACTGGAAATAATCAGAATGGAGCACAGCAAACACACCCTTAAGCAACTACAACAATATTCTTTCTCTCTCTCTCTCTCTCTCTCTCTCTCTCTCTCTCTCTCTCATAAACATGGGACCAACAAGAGATGTGGATTTGAAATGAAGGAAAAGCATTTATTAAAAACCTTTAAATAATTTTACAAAACGTTCGTTTGCCACGCGAAATCGAAAAATTTTTGATTTATTTTTGAGTCTAAGCGCTTATAGATGAAAAAACTTAGTTTCCTTTTTTGTTTTTAAATAGCGCCAATCATTCAAAAAATGTCGTCTATACGTGTAACGCGATAATGGTCAGAACCAAATGGGGAAAGAGGAAGCAATAGATGGCGACTTTGGGGAACTGAATTGTATATGAAAAAGAAGCTAAAACGTTAGGTCCCGTTAAGATCTACTAAGATTACTTTGCAGCAGTTCTTTAGCCCTAAAAAAAACTTCAAACGCTGTAGTTAGGCATGGTTACTTTTTAAGTACCCTACACCATTTTGCTTATTGTTGTATTGACTTATTCAAGGCGGGGAGAAGGGTGCGAGTACGAATTCATTTTCCATGCGCCTTCGTTCACATGCGAAAATATCAAATGTCATCAAAATATAATGAAAATCGTGACCTGTAAGTGGAATCATGAGCACGATAAACAGTATTAGCCCTAACCCGTGCATATTGAGTCTTGGCGACTCATTTGAATTTTTCTTTGGTCATGTTTTGATTATTTCTAATTGCATTTGCAAAAAATATAATACCAGCGTACAATATTTTATGTTTGTGTTTATTTATAAAAATAATGGCTTTTCAATTATTCTCATGATTCGCATAAGTGTCTGACAGTCACATCGTGGTATAATTCGTTATGAAAACACTTGCACAGATTAGGCTTAAATCGATCTAAAAGTCTATTATAAGTCGATTGGTAGAATTTGAGAATGGGTCTGCATACATCCGGACAGGCTTGCCCTGTATGCAAGTAGTATAGAATGCAATAGGAAAAGTATTACTTGTAAATGCAAATATAGCAGAATTAATAAAAAAATAAATAAATAATTATGTATACAATAACAAATAACAATAATAATAATAATAATAATAACAATATGTACTAAAAGAGCCCATAGTTTTCGCCATCCAAACCCTTACAGCCATCGAAGCTATTTTTCTAATTCGAATATACACACAGGCACAATAACCTGCCGTGACTCGTCGTTTTTGAACCGTACCGCCCGCCATTTTTAAGTCGAAAGTTCATAAAGACCGCTTCCTCTGTCCGCTCCTATCTTCCTATAATCTTTCCTGATCACCACCGCGTCCGCACGAATAGGAAACGTACCCTCACATACTATTTACTAGCTATGGCAAATGTCGATCTGAAATTTGATGTAAACATCTTTATATTATTTATTTGATAATTTGTTGGAAAAATGAAACTTTTCGGTCAACAGATTACGATACATTGCGATATATGTTTGCTTAAAAGGACAATCATTCAAGTGTTACGCCACGGATAGCATAACTTTTATTACATCTCGTAAATCCTAGTTTGAGTTTTTAAAGCCAGTTTGGTGGATAGCAGAATTCTACAACTCCAACTTAAAAAAAGCAAGAAAATATTCAAACTAGTTGTCTTACCCTTTTCAAGCCATCAAACTGTACATGTATACGTACAAAAATATTTGTAAGTAAATTAATAATAATAATAATAATAATAATTATAGTTTCTCATTCGCTACAAAGTCGAAGGAAAAAACCTTGGCCAGTTTCTTGGTTTTGTTGGCCAAGATCAACTAATGAAGCAGCAGTGAGTCATAAAAACAGTGTACAGGTTGTAGCAATTAACCTGATGAGAGTTCAAAGAAAGTATATTTATTTATTTGTTTATTTAACTTATACATGAAACTCAACTAAAACAACAATCGACAGTCGAGTTCAATTGACTCTTAAAGTAAATCTTAAATTAATTATTATTAAAACTTAGTATAAGTATAATAAAACAAATAAGAAGGAAAAAAGAAAGAGAATAAAAAAAAGCATGTACGCAACTAGCACAGAAGCCACACCCACAACCGGTACAGGACCAAATTGCAAATGAACCCCTAAGCCATCACAAACATGCATAAGCTTGGCAACCGATAATAGTTAACAACAATTAATTTTCGAATCGTAATGACTTTCTAGGGTTAAAAGATAGTTTAAGTACGACATCAGTAAATCACGTGTATTAAGCAATGTTGCTTTAATGGACTTTAAAGAGTCCGATAATGAGAATAAGTGAGAGTCGTGAGAGTGAGAGTGAGAGTGAGAATAAGATGTCATTTAGGTTCTTGCAAACAACTCTGAGCGGGCTAAACAGCTCATAATTATATTTATATTGACTAAGCTTAACCAAGATAGAGTGCCTAGGGGAGCTATTAGATTAGCGATTAAAACTTATTTCACCAAGCAACGAAGGCGAGTCAATAGCACCATTTATTACTTTGATTACGAAGGAAACGCCAAGAACGTTTCTCAAGAGACGGTAAGGACAACAGAAGCAACCTATTTTCATAGGGGGGAAAAGAGGCAATCGGATCCCAACCCGAATTCCTAAAGCCAAACAGCAAGAATTGCTTTTGAACAGACACATACATAGCACCTATATGAAAGAGACCACACACAACAGAGGGATACTCGAATATACGTCTAACCAAACACATGTACAGCCATTTGGTAATGTAAGGATCATCAAGCTCTTTGGACCACCTCTTTATAAAACCAAGCGCGGACCTAACTTTGCTTAACGAGAGCTCAATGTGCAAGTTAAAATGTAATCTATGGTCAAAGAGAACGCCTAAATCTGTGAACGAATCGACGTCCTTCAACTTGTGCGAATCTATGAAATACTGGGTAATGAATGACTTCCTTCTTGAGAAAGAAGGCTTCTTGTATTTATTTAGGTCATATATATGAACTCGAATAGCTCATCGAAAGTTATGAGACTACAACCGCGATTTTAGTAAACAGTTAACGGGAAGAGGTCTCTTTCGATGGACACTCTGATTAGAAATATTTAGAGTCCATCGCTACCATTATTTTGGTGAACTTAGAGAAAGGCGCTAAAAGTTGCAATCTTACGAGCCAAAGAGACAATTATTTGAATGTAAGTGCCAAAACCAATTAAGGTTAAGTTTAAATTTAGGCCTTCATAAACCAGCAAGTACATGGATCTCTGACTTATTTGCATCCAGTAACAGTTTTTTTTTTTTAAGAAAGATTTTTACCGAAAAAGCTAAACGGAAGGACTAGGGGGGACTTATTGATAGACGCAGGGACATTCCGAACAATAATGTATAGAGCCCATTGGCCCATCGCCCCATTTTTCTATCCATTTTGATGAATAGAAAAAGGGCTCTGAAGAAGAGACAGTTATTTGAATCCAAGTGGGAGAGGTTTAGAAAGGTTTAGTTTAAATTTGGGTCTTCGTGAATAAATAAGTGTTTGAGTTTCTAATTTGAACACATGCAGCCACACCTATTAATTCATCGTTTCATTTACTAAAGCGAACAGTAATACGTTACGTATTTCTTTCAATAGAGATTTTTAGTGAAATTTTTCATATTTTTGTTTTTCGTATTTAAATATGCGAATACGCCCCCTTGCACACCTCTATATGCATGCACATATATAATTGCGTATACTATTTGCACTTGAAGGGTTAACAGCATCTATTGATTGATATGAAAAGTTATTGCGTTCAAGTGAACCACAAATCGATCAATTGTTATAAATTTATTTTTGTTGTTTATTATTGAAGAAAAAAAAAAATTGTTTTTCCTTTTATAATAATTTTTCATTTTTTGTCTGACTTTTATTTATTTATTTATTTTTTTATACTATTTTATGCTTTAGTTGTTTATTCCAATGAATTTTGCATTTGAAAAATTTTACATTAAGGTTAAGTTCTTTGGCATTTTAAATAATTTTAATATGAATACGTACGTCTAGCTGTCTTTGTTTATTCATTTACTTAATAAATAATAGTTGTTGCCGTTGCCATTGCCGTTGCCGTTGCTGTAAGAAATCTATGTTCCCTTTAGAGCGAACCTTGAAAGCCTGTCAACTTGCAATTTTTTATTATTAATAGACAAATCAAAAACTCTGTGAAGGCTGCTTTCAAACTTTTTTAATAATGCAATTTTGATTCTAACATAGCCCGGCTCTAACTTGTAAAAATTAATTGGAAAAAGGTAGGCTTTCTTCTCAGAGATTATTTCAGTGTTCCAAGAAATTTTAATTATTCCTATTAAGCTAGCAAAACTTAAGCAGTTTTCTGTTTTCTACATCCATCTCTGCTATCTTAGTGAGTTCCAACAGCAAATGATGGACGAACAGATAGGCTTATCTGCTGACGGACGGACGGACAAACTTGTAATTTTTATTAAGTGTATTATAGAGGGTTAAACGACTAACAGCCGATTAGTTAGATGAAGATCATTAATTTAGTTGGAGAAGAGTTTAGAATTTCAACTTTTTTTTGAATTTGTTTTAGTTTCCTAGTTAGACTTCTCTAGTTTTCTTACTAGATAGTAGGGTCTAAAAAAAAGATTATTTTTCTTTATATTTTATATTTCGAAAATTGCAACAACCACACTGGTAAATAAACAGACAGACAGATAGACAGGCTTAAACCTGTTCAGTACCTTAGAGAGGCTCTTTTTGCCGCTACAGAACGCTAAGAACAAATGCTACAAACGAAATAGCAAGTTTAGTATAACGGCATCCTTTAATAGCGGATATAATGAAAGCATAAATAATTGTTGTATGTACGTATGTATGCTTAAACACCTTGAATTGGAATTTTTGATTTCAACTTGGGCACGGCATGCATTTTAATGAATGAAGCTTTTCATACTTTCAATTTGTTGTCCATTAATGGACTCTCATAAATAATTTTCTAAAATTAAATCAATCTCCGTTCACGATAATGTAATTCGCTGCGCATTATTTGTATTGATTTTTTTATGCTTGAAATTCATTGCTCGGAAAAATTTTTAATTGTTCTTTTATTCTGTTCTACACTTAACTGCTGACCTTTAACTTACATTTAGTTAATCATTTCCACGAGTAGATGTAATTTACATGCAAATGATTTTCATTTTGATTTTGAAACTACTCACGCATCAGTTTAGAGTCTCACATTGATTATGAATATAACGGCTCGTATATTGAGTTAAATATGGAATAACAATATGAGCATGCCATTGTTTTCTCCGATAGTATTACAGTTGGTCGTATACGTAGGAACGTTTGACGTTAACCATTGTTTGCTTTTTCATATGAATTTCATTCTGCTTTTTTAGGATTTTTTTATTCACTTGGCTTGCGAATTGAAGTCGACAATCAGTTGAATTTACTGAACTCCACTGCACACGTAGGTTGGTTACAGATCGAAATCTGAAGCTCTTTGCGTACTTTAACTGATAAATTGAAAAAATCGGATGCAAAGTTTGAACTCCAGAACAATGCCATCAGCGATATCTTACATCGTGCAATTTTTATATCCTACACCTGTTGCGGTAGATGTCTATTATTTTCTCACCAACGTATGCAACCCAAGTTTTATCCTGCTAATCTATTCGGAAGCATTTTCTGAATGGAATTAAACCTGACCGTGTTTAACTGTTTTTAGTATGTTCAGGTATATTGCGTTTTGGGCCATGTTTTGACTTATTCGCTCCCAACGCCGAACTCAATCGAAAATGTTTTGAGTCGGACTACTTTTATAACCGCTACACATACAATAAGATGCTGTCATTTTTATACTTTTTCCACAAAAGTTGTAGATGGATAATATTTCTACGTATTTCATAGAGATGTAGATATGAAACCGGAATTTTTATATAGGAAACACACGTTCATTGTATAAAAAATGGTACAAAAATATTTTATTCGAAGTATTGTGTACTACGCATTTTTTCCAACCTGTCCGGCAATTTTTGGATGCCATACTTTTAAAAATCTTTCTTTTTTGTCGTGAACATCGTTCATCGATTTTATTTTTAGTTTGTTCGTGTAAACCTTAAGGTTGCTTAACACGTGCGCGGTTCAATACAGCTGGTAATCGGAAGGACTCGATTCTGGTGAGTACGCCGCAAGTACTAGCACTCTCCATTTGCATACTTTCAATGTGTCGCGAACTGGTTTTGCAATGGCTTTGTTATGGATGGAAGGACAGTTGATATGTAAAAATGTACGCTTGTCTTTCTTTTTTTGGCATTATGGATGTTTCTTGATCAGTTTTGTCGCGTGATAAACTTTAAAAGACCTCATTCTCCTGCTCTCGCCAAACACAGAGTATCGTCTTCTTGTTGTTGCATGTGCCCGATAAGTCTGCTGATAAGTCTGTCTGTTGCAGAAAATCAATGCAAAACTATGCGGCAGTGTCGTCAATATTGTTGATCTAAAGAATTGTTTTGTAGACGATGGAATAGTCCCCAAAAAACTCATTCCATATTCCTCGGATGAGCCGTCATTGCGTTAATAATCAGTGAATTGTCTTTAAAGGCTGTTTTTAATAGAAATTAAACTGAAAGTTATACAAATTTAACTTCCAACTAATACCGAATCAATTCCGTGACATTCAGTTGTATTCTAATTAATACTTCAGTTTATGTTAACTGTAAGATTTCTTTCAGTTAACTACTAACTGACAAAACAAATGAAAACAGCTGATGGCAGCGATAATGCAATCGCTCACAACAGGTAAAAAATTTAACCGAAGTAGTCTAACTAATAGTTAGCAAAATGTGTATTTTGTCAAAAGCAAGTAACTTAACTTCCAGTTAAGATCGTTAGTTAAAAAACTTGTTTGTCAGTAAGCTATAAACTGATATGACAACACATTGAAAACGGCCTTAAATAATAAAAGTATTTTTAACCCTCACTTAACTCACTCAATAGACTGTACTATGGACAGCTATGAAATGCGTTCTCTCTACTCGTCTATTACAATTTTAAAATAATAGCGTGGAAATTTTTCACGCTAATTTTCTACTATTTAACATTTTGTTTAAATTAACATTTTTTACTTTGTGTTCACTATTATGAACAATCTCCGATATATTTGGGGGATGATATAATATATGTATATATATATATATTTAAATATCATCCGTAGAAAATCTGAAAAGTTCTCGCCATTGTCTTTGCATTTGAATTAAATGCAATTACGTATGCATTATAGGTTAAATCATCATTAGTCAGATTTTAAGCCGGAATTCAATTGAAATCTTTGTGATTTCTATGTTGTTTTTTTTTTTATTTTTATTCTTCTCTCTCATTTAACAAAAAGGTAATTGTTTATAATTAAAAGCTTACGCAGTCATGCACTGTTTAACAAATTGGCAGAAGAAAAAAAAAAAAAATTGTGTTCATTATAAATCCAATTCATAAATATTTCTCAAATGTAACAAAAAAAGTAAATGAGAAAAAAAAAAGAAAACTTTAATTTGAAAAACTCGTATCAAGAGGAACTTGAGACGAGGCTCCATGTATATGTTTATGTGCATATACATGTATGTAACAAGTTAAAGCAGTTATAAACATCCAAAATCGGCAGTTCAAAGCTTATAACGTACCATTGCAGTATTAAGATGGAAATTAAAAAAAAAAAAGGGAATTAAGTTGCGAGTCGTCTTCAAAACGGTTTCATCTAATTGAATACCCCAAGGATCCTTAAACGTGTCAACAAGTTTTAAATGGACAGATGGACAGACAAGTGCGTAAACATTTTGAGGAAATAACTCTGAATCGAGTTTTTTAATAAGAGGCGGATGTATATTTAACAGTTCAGGGTATTGAGAGCACATACATTCAAACTTAATATACCCCTTACCACAAGCGCTATAGGATGCAATAAAAAGTTTAAATAGAAAACAAAAAAGAAATTATTATACAGTTTAGATCGAAGTATTTTTTTGATTTAGAAAAGCCATTAGAATCATAACCGTGGTTTCAACAGAGGGATTAAGGTGGGAATAAATAAATTTCGGAATTTAACCTGATCAAACATTATCTCCGTCTTCCATGCCCCTTTACCGACAAACCTTTGTAATCACCAATGCGTCTGTTCCGTATACGGGGCACTTCCTGATTGGCTGGTGATATGAAACGCTACTGTCACGTTTAACTTGTTGCTTTAATGAAAGTGCAGTATGGACACAGGAATAGCGTAAGATTATCTTGTGCTCAACATTTTCCAAAACTATTTTGTACTCCTTTGCACCCGTTTGTGACTATCCGAGAAAAGTTGATAAAAATAAACAACTTTAGACTTGTCTCAGTTTCAAAAGGTGGTTCCAATAAAAGTTGCAGACTCGCCTATAACTTTATCATTATCTTAATAATATTGACTTCTTAGTTGGTAAAAATTGATGCGTATTTGCTTTATATTTAAAAAAAAAGGTGATAGTTTGCTACCAAACTTTCAAATAGTCCGGTCTTTTATTCAAAAGGGTAGCTCCACACTACCTGTGAGCATTTGCTTTATGTGATTACTTCCTATGTGAAGTCTTCCTAAGCCTTGCACAAGCAGTAGCAATTATCCCGTTGATGTGTACAAAATATAATTTTTGTATGCTTTTCAATAAGTTAGGTTTTGTAGGGAAAAAGCGTGAAACACAAGAAGCTCTACCTAATTTGAAAGAAAGTGCTATTGTTTCATAACAGATGATAAAAAATGGACATAAGCCAGCCTCAGAAGGTCAAAAACACTCGATGGAAGTTAAGGAAAGCATTAATACCGAATATATTTAGCAGCTTCCTTTAGTGGGACTAGTTGTGCCACAACCCAACAATAGATGAGGAACGCGGCCAGCAACTACTGTCGCTAGAGTGCTGATCAACAAAGGAAAAATCTTTACAATACTGCCGTTGATTGATGGAACGATTTTTCAGCACGACGACGTTCAATTTTTTAACATAGAAAGCTTTATAGTTATCTTGCCTTCGAGCTAAAGCGCTATCGACTCATTACCCGTTAACAGTTGCTCGACTATGAGAGCCATCAACTTAAAATACAAAATTGCTATCGACGTAAGTTCGATAATGAGACCCGACCATACTTTCGGTAACATTGTCAACAATAAACTGGGTTTGTGCTTCCCCCTCTGCCGCATTCGCAACACGTTTCCTTTTTTAAGTAACATTTGTTTCAACTGATCACTTATTATTTATTATAACTATAGCCGGTAATGGAATCTTAAAAAGTCAGTTGCTCTTTGGATACAGATTTACAAATACTTACGCATATGCATACCTGGTATTCTGCCCAAAAGAAGGGAAATATGTGTTGCTTGCGATCGAAGATATATTGTGCGAAGTATTGCTTCAACATTCTCTTGAGGTAATTAGTTCTTCCTTCATAAAAAACTTAGCAGAATAAATTTTTACACCTGGCAACATCTACCTCTTTTTACAAATTGCGGGCGAATTAATTAATTTCGCAAACTGTTTGCACTATATTTGTGATTCCCATGCGTTAATGTCTTGAATTGATTTTACAGTTTTCTTCTTCTTGTTAGACATACTCTCGAACTAACAATAAACCATTCGTTCATATGAGTTGCACATAAAAATTCATTTTCATCTCTACGGCCTTAATGCTTTTTTAAACATTTCTGAACTCTTTCACAACGTTTTCAATATTCCGATACTTTCATTCATTTATTGCCAATTGCAGCGCTAAAGAGTTCAACGTTTATTATGAATGCATTTTTTATGAAATCATGAACTGAATAAAGAAATTTACATAACAACATGTACGTCATACTGAAGAGTTAAAATTTTTCCATTTCATGCCAAAATACCCGGCCAGTGCGAGCTAGCTATTGTTCGTTACTGCGTAGCCATTAGTGTTCAAAAGAGAGACAAGAGTACGTAATCGGCATAAAGTGCTCGCAAAGCAGGCAATTCCTGTAGACATAGTTGCGTTTCCCATGGGATATCAAATCTTGTCATTTTGTTAATTAACCGAAATTTGAGCTAATAATTAATCTTTGAAAAGGTTCTGCATAAAAACTTTTATTTCGCTTTATATATATATATATATATATATATATATATATTTTTTTTTTTTTTTTTTTTTTTTTTTTTTTTTTGGGTCTTCGGAATAAAGAGAAGGCGCTTGCATGTGAGTGGTTAGTCTTCAACACTTAATTAAGTCAAAGGGATTTTCCATGCACGTAGATTCAATTCAAGATAGTTGCGAGCAAATAATATAAAATTGACAAAGCAGATGCCTGCGTTCAACGTATACAGTTTGTGAAATGTTCGAGTATTTAAAAACACCTAATGTACCCCTTCTACGTAGCGGCCGTAGAAAAATGCGTGAAAACGCATTATTAAAATGTGATAAAATGTTTTAGTTTTCATTTTAAAGTCCATTTAGATTTTATGCGAAACAAGTAAGAAACCTATTCAGTCGTGACCGAATTTTTTATACCCCTCACCGTTATCCTGAAAAAGTCGAAAAGAAAAAAAAAGAACTACGTTTTCTTACTGTATAAAATTGTGTGGGCGTGACTGGTTTTTTCTACTTAAACTTTGGTGCACCTATAATATTGAGTAGGCGTGGTCCATTTATCCCATTTGTACAGCATAGCCCATAAGGCGAATGTTCAAATGCTTGCAGATTTTTCTGCTGTAGCTTACGATTGACGGGCGAAAGCAAATTTTTTATTTCTTTTGAAAAATAGAGTAGGTTCTCTCTTTACGCGGTCTGTAGGTCTGTTCTTCGAACGATTTGGCCTGTTTTCGGTACCAACCTGTGTCCAAGAGCTTCCAATGCTGCTGTCAAATTTGAAATAAAGAGCTTCATTTTTGGCGGCCACAAGAATGTTTACAACAAACGGACAGACAGACATACCCAAATCGATTCAGAATTCGATACAAATCAGGAATATCTATACTTTGTGGGAAGCTTCCTTCAGGGCGTTGTAAACGTTTTGAAAAACGAATATGCCTTCCAACCCTTTTCATTGTTGTTGCTTTGTTTGTTTTTGTCTCAAACTATTATTTAAGTGATGGAGCAGACATGCGTGGAAATTAAAAACTTTCATCATTTAAAAGCTTTTACTTTTGTTAATAATTTTTAATTAAATTATATGTAAATGAAGAGCAACAAGCGTTAGTTGAAACGGTTCTTAATTTGTTTAACAGATTTTTCTCCCGTTTCTTTGTCCATTAAATTTTAATGTGAAATATTTCAGAATTAAATCATTAAAGTTATGTTTCTCTTCACCGTATTGAGTTTAATGGCACTTTGTATGTGGGGAGAATGCTTCCTCTTTTTTTGTAGTAGATGGTGTTTGGTGTGTTTTTATTTAAACACGTTAAAGGCTGGAGTACCTGAGCATGAGAGCATGGAAGCATGAGAAGCGTAGACATAATATTTTCCAGTTCGCGTTTAAATTGTATTTTAAATGTTAGTCAAACATAGCAACAAATCACTAAATTGTCATTTGTTCAGGCAACTTTTACCGTTCGGTGATGATGAGGACAAACGCGATGATGATGATAAAAATGCTGCTCTTTCATCTCTAAACACATACACGTATTTAAGTTATTTTTACGCAATTTTCCTTCGCTTGAAGTATTTTCTAGTTGCGTGTGTATATGTATGTCGTTTTCTTTTTTTGGTACTTTTCGTTTACCGTATAAAATTTATTGACTCATGTTTTCCAAGATGTTCTCAACACAGCACAGAATTTCTCTAGTGGAGATTGAAAAGCACAAAGAACTTTAAAAGAATGAATAAAAAAACACCAAAAAAAAAATAAAAATTCATTTAAAATTAAATAAGACGAAAACGTCACTTTGCATTTGGTTGATTCGTTGCCAGTATGTGTCATCATCATACAATATATATATATATATATATATGCGCACACACGTTTGCCCATAATGTAATCAATTGTTAATTTAGTCGAACTCATCGCACATTTATAAGCAACAAGTGAGTTATTAGTTATTAAATGCCTCAATGAACGGTATGTTCATTATATCGCTTTATATGTTGTATACCCAGAAATGCATTGCTGCTTGTCTCAATTGTCTTTAGCTGTTTGTCTCTTACGGCTTCGAGAGCATTTTCAAAATTTGCAGCAGTAGAAAGACAAAAAATTTGTTTCTTTGGAATTCAAAAAAAAAAAAAATAGACCTAAAAAGTTATGTAAAAGCAAATTTTTAGCTAAGAACTGCGGAAGAAATGCGGTGGCTCCTCTTATGTGTCACCGGCAGCAAAAACGCTTATCAGACAGGAGAGTAGTAGACCGTAAATCCTGTAGGAAATGTACTTACGTCTGTACAAACCGTCTGGCTTATGCGCACTTTAGACTTCTGGCAGCACGTAAGCAATTTAAGACATAATTACTTTAAGGCGTTTTAATATCTTCATTAAAATAAATAAGTAAGAACGCTATAGTGGGGCATGGTCTATCATTAAGTACCCCACACCGCTCTACAATTATTCATATATTGATTTTTCAAAATAAAGTGTTCTTTGGCAAGGGGCCGAGAAGGTAATGCGATTCGAACCCTTCTCAGCAGTGTTCGACCTTGAATAAGCACGCATCGGTGTACCAAGCTTCATCAAAAAATAATAGAAATTATGGCCTGTGGATTGAAGACAAAAAAACAGGACACAGGGACAGGTAAACTTAGATCGATGAAAATAGTGATTGTGAATAGTTCGGTGCAATGAAAGATAGATTTATCCCAAGCCCTTCTGAATGTTGCATGTGCTACCAGTGGTGTAGGGTGTTAAAAAAAAAGAGAAGGCAATAATTTTCATTCATTTTATAGATTTTCTCAGGCAAATGAATGTTATGACCAAAGCTTAAAAGCTAATGGTTTCGTTTGCTAAAAGAAAGTACTTGGACTGTCCTTGATATAAACTTTAACTTTAGTCTCTAATATTAGCAGCTTTTGTTTCTTTCGGGATAGATAGCAAGTCTCTTAGTCCAGACTCCACACCCACAGCTATTAGGATTGTATTACAACTGATCAACAACAAGGGGTCGTTACACAGTTTCACCTGCTTCAGCTTGAAATACCGATAAGTGAGGGAAAAAGTTCAAAACTTCAGCGTATTATTATCACGCCGATAAGGTAAAGAAATGAAATCCGAAGACAGGGTGGGAACATTGTTCAATTTACGGATCATTCTCAGCTCTGCGGCAAATTAATGCTTTGTTTTTGGTTTAATTAGGGCAAGTCAAAAATTTCATTGGCATTCAGAGACAAAGGTCAAAAGGAGGAAACATTCCCCTCCTCCGGCAGCGATCTGGTAGTTGGGTAACGGTCAGAAACTTCCCCATAAACTTTGCTTATCTCCTAAACTACACTTGGAATTTCAATATCGGACTAACCATTCGACTTTACAGGAGATATCTGGATTCTTGGAGGCGACCAAGAATCTTCCCAATAAGAAAATAAATGTTTGTTGGGTTTGCTTAGAGGTGGCCATGAACAGGGAGCATTAAAGACAACCTCAACAATTCTATTAGAAGTAAAAATGATGACTTCAAACCCAAGCCCTTTCCACAGACTTTTCAAATAATTTGTGATCAAGAATTTAATGGATTTTCCAATTGCCTTAAGCTAAAGCTTGTGCTTAAAAGACTCAATTTGTTCCTTCTTCATTTTTAACGCTTTGCACTCTTAATTTTATCTTTTAACTCCTTAATAAATAATTTGTATATAAAAATAATAATAATAAGCTAATCTTTGTCGACGTAGGAGTTGTTGTAAGAATGTGGACATATAGACGACATAGGGATGTGAAAGGAAGGAAAGTGTTAAAATAGTTGAGTAATATTATTAGAAGCAACAAATAAACTTAAGGAGAGAATTATGGATGCAATAGCCACCAGTAGTAAGGTAGGCAAGTGAAGTCTTAGTTTTTTGCATTTTTTCTTATTAAGGAAGAAAATCGCTATGATTGTTATTCTACGATCACAGCAAAGCATTTAATTGGAATTTTTCGTTGCGTATGGCTTTTGAAATCTCCATCATTCCATAATATTTCCTTTGCTTTTCAATAATGCTTAAGTAGGTGATAGATATTAAAAGATTCGTTTTCAGCCATATATGAAAACTCTTTTCAGCAAATAAACAAAAGAAAAAAAAAAATGCATACACTTTTGAACAGAAATACAAAAAAAAAAAGAAAAAGCAAATGTCTCTGGTTGCCTTTCCCTGATCATACATAAATAAACCGCTACAACTGCGTGATAATTTTGGGCCCATGCTTTTACAGCCTTATTCATTTGTCTGTAAGTTGATGTGTTCACATAAGCAAAAATTAGTCCAAATTCTATAATTATAAAATTTTGCGCCGACAATATATATATATATATTCAGCACATAAAAAGAGTTGTGTGAAAAGCAACATATGTTAAGAGCAGCTAGGAATGGAAAACACTTGTAACTCTGTGAAGCAAATAAGAAAAACAATAAGAAGCAAAACAATTGTAACGAATAGTAAATGTTTTCCTAAGAGAGAACCGCAAATAAATGCTATTGCGTTATACATATATACATACATGAATATATTACCACATAAGCGTATATCCGCTTACACATATTAATACTACGATGATTAGCATAATTATGCTAATGGCGTTAAAATAAGAAACATATGTATCTATATATATATATATATATATTCACGTAATCGAGAATATAAGATAGGAGTGTTTACGCTAATTACTACAAATATTAATAGATATATGCGCTTAGGTGAACATATATCTTAAGTCATAAAGACGTAGACATCTTACACAAAGCCAAGCATTTAGTGAGAACAATGAGCACAGAACCTTCACTATCTAACTTAGAAAGCAGGTGGATAGTACTGTATGCATGTATGTATGTTAACAAGAAGAAGTCTTCCTTTTTCTATGTCAAATATCGATTTGTTTTATTTAAGAAAATCAAGTAAAGCGTACTTATCTCGTTTTTAGTTCCGTTTCATTATTTATTTCCATTATTGTTTAGTTCCTTTTTTTGTTTTAATTTTTTTTTTTTTTTTGTTTTGTTTTTCTCCATTTAATAATGCTAATGAAACACGGTCACGTTATTTCCATGAAGTTCTCTTATCGTTTCTATGAAAGAAACAACAACAACAACATCATGATCTACAGTACAGTATATACAGTGATGAAAATTGAAAAGCAATTCTCGCGTGCATTTCACAAAAATTATCTATCTTTCATCATTTTTAGCTTCGCTTTAGTTCATTATTTGTTTGTTTGATGTTTTTCTTTTTTTCTTTTTTTTTTTTCTGCTCTTTTTATTTTGCTGCCAATCTGGGCAGAGAATGGCTTTGCAATCATTTGCTTTCAAAATGAGACCCGTTCTCATCAAGACCTCAATAAATCGTTGAAATGTGCATTGTGTGCGCTTAGACATACAAAGCCTTAGGTATGGATATCTATACGCTTTGCAATTAAGAAAATTATGCACTTTCATTGTTTTAATGGGTTACAGATGAGACCTACAGGCTCATGCAGGTGTATAAGTGCAATTTCACACGCTACACACAAGCTCGAGCTTTCGTTGCCAAACTCTAACATAACGTATTTCGCCGATGTGCGACAAAAATTTATGTCACTATATCAATTCGTTTAAAGGTGTACGGGTGTATGGATAGATGGCTTTTCATGCATGTTGCTTACACATGCATTATTTCCGCTTGGGTCAGAATTTCTCAAACAACTTTTCAGAGAACATCGCAAATAACTTAATTAATGTATGTAGTGAGATATGTGAAAAAGCAAATTTTCTGTGTATTGAAAACGTGCTAAAGTTAGCATTTCTGTAATGGAAAGGTAGGTCTTGAAGGCCCTTGACACCTCAGGTAGTATTTATTTTTAATTATTATCTATTCGGTCTTTCCATTCGCAAGAAAAGTGCTTGCTATCTATCGATCGCTGATGAGATTTGATAAAGCTTTTTTTCTTGTTGTCCAATGCCACGTATATGGCGCCAAAAGTCTTCCTTATTTTTATTACCCTCTTTATTGTCACATTTACAACTAACTTGTTAGCCATTGTGTTAAGTCATTTCCGCAAATTTTTGTAGCAAATTTGAAGGAAGCTTGAAATACTTCCGGACCGATAACAAAAATTTGATCTGCATCTTCGTGGATGTCCACTCTGCATATAATATTAGATTCTCTAAAGAGAAATCGCTTACAAATTATGTCTACTCACTGGAAAAATCTTTTCCAAATTTTTCTAATGATTATGAGAATGCGCAAAGTACTCTCGATTGGTCACCTAAAGATTGGGTGCCTTGATCTGGACATGGCAAATATATATATATATATTTATGAAAAACAAGGACTTCTTAATGAATTTTTCCAAATTCCTTTTTGTTTTCATGGCTGTCTTCACGTTGTTCGCACATCGTCCCACACCTGCATTTGTGTTTATATTTTTGCGGTCGTTCATTTATCTGCTGTTCCTCTGAACCTCCACATCACTTCGTCTTTAATTTACAACTAACTTTCCGTTTCATAGCGGGAGGTCTAGAGTGTTACGTACAAAAATCAGAACAGAATTTGGAGATACGATACGAATTTCTTTTGCGGACGGCATCATGGTCGGGTTTGTTCTCCTGCTCAGTATTCCGGTAGATTCAAGATTGAGGTTATGAGGAGGTATCGCTTAAGATGCGGATGGGGATTCTTTAAAATTTTGACTTACATCAATGCGGCCTATCAACAAGAGCTAGAAGCTCAGAAGCTCCTCAATGAATCTTTGGTAACTGTTCCCGCTTTTTGCTGACAGAAGCCCTTATCTTATTATGAGATTGTGGTAAGGTTTTTCGCATTCTGAAATAAGAAATAGAAAATACAAAATAGATACAAAGTAGAATAGAAATAGAAGATAGTCTGCCGTTAAATTTTCTTTTGCGTTAAATAAGGAAGATCACGCCAAAAAGACTTGAAAGAGTTCAAAGTCCTGGATTGTACATACGTTTCTTTTTTTAAATTGTGCAAAAAAGTCGGAACTTTTGAAATATTCTTAAAGCGTTTTTGAAAAAATCTAGCCGCGAATAAAAGATAATTTTTTCGATAATTTTACAATCAATCGTATAACTAACCCATGGGCAACTTTGTCTTCTATTTGGAGGAAATTTATTTAATTTCAACAAGTGCATCAGCATTTGGTAAACCTATCTATTGTGTGGGAACTCTTATAAATAAACAATGTTGCCACTTGCCATCTAAACAATCTGAGAAAGAGAGAGACAGATAGAGAACTATATAGAAACATAGGTAGATAAATGTCTCCACAATGTCTCCATAATGAGAAAAAGAAAGAAGAACAGTCGAATGTTATGTTAACGGTGCCGAACACCAATGGAAAAACGATTCAAAAGCAAAGTTGATCCTTCACCCTAGTCCCAAACGCTGAACAGTGTATGGGGAGAAAGCGCGGAGTGTTTCTTTTCAATCTATGTTTTGATTGGAGATGGAAACTTTATGAATTATTTCTATCGTTTCAATCTAAGAGCCGATAATGCGACCTGTGCTTAGCAGATCTTTGCAGATAGAAATAATCCCATGTAGTCTATTGGCAGTCACGCTGATAGACCCGGAAATAAGGGGAATATGCGCCATTTTTTGCACGAAAAACTCCGCAATAATACCTCATGAAGACGATATCTGAGCTTTTAATCTCATTCGAGGGCAACGAATGTAGGATTACATAGTTAGGATCAACGAACCATAAGCACTCATCTCGAGATAAAACGAAATCGACTCTGGGATGATTGTCTCCATTAATAAAAAAAAAAAAACAAATAAAACAGGGAAAGATAGGCCGATAGATACCTAGTGATAGTGAGCAAGAATGATAGAACGAGTGTGGGGGTGGGGAGCTACGAGAGAAAACGGCAGAAAAGCAATCACCGGCAAAGAGGTTGAAAGAGGAAAATAGATAGAAAAGGAGATTGAAAAAATACAAAAACAGAGAATAATTAACTATCTAAGCTCCGCTATTTATTGACCGCACATAGTTGAGCGGAAATATATTATTAAGACAATTTAAATAGCACTTGGAATACTAAAAGAAGAAACCATACTGGCATCTCACAAAGACGCTACCTAAAGGAAACGCACTAATACCACTTACGTTAGTTCGATGCGCATTGTGAGTAGCTTCGATAGACAACAGATCTATTCGAGAAGCTTTTATAAGACGGAAACAAACAGGCAAACAGCGTGGACTCATACTTGGATTTGATAAATAAAAGTTCCCCTTGCATTCGTAACCTTATTTTTCCTTACCATTAACCCTTTAATTAATTGACAAGAAAGCCACAAAAAGTGCTCTCAATAGAAACTGGAATTGGAATATAGGAGATGTTTGATTATTTTCCGCAAGAGAAACAAATTTAATGATTTTAAATAATTTAATGTCGAGACGAGCTCGCCATGGGAGTTGGTCTAGGAAGTACAACTGTGGACCTACATTCGATATGCGAGTAAAAAGGGTTAAGAAATAACGTTATGGAACGGATCAAATAGACTCAGGATCCAGAAACATTATAAACATTTGACGAGTTGTGTGATGCAATTTTTCCTTGTGCTACAAACTGCTTGTGGAACTAAACGTATTCTTGGCGAGTGAGAAGGATGGCTAATGTATATTAAGCACATTTATCCATGAAGTGTTCTATAATGCAGTATGTACGTATGTTAATATTATGTTATGTTGTGGACTAACGTATTATTGCCTTTGCTAAGTTGTGGCGTTAAAGCAATTATTCGAGAATTATTATTAACTTTTTTTTTTTTTTTTTTTTCTGTTACATGTTTTGAAGTCACTGCAAAAATTGAAATACAATGCCAATTGCAACATTAGTGACTGGTTGGTTGACTGGCTAGCGGCTGTTAGCACTTTGAGAAAAAAAAAACAAACAAACAAAATGCAACAATTGCTTTACCAATAAGCACACATCTATACATACACATATGTAATTATGTTTACAATTATACAATATTGCATTTAAATTTGTACATATGCGAAGGTTCGTTGTTTACTTTCAACAGAAACATGCATGAACTTAAAATTAAAATTAAAATTTTAAATTAAAAAAAAAATATATATATATAAATGATAAACAAAGCTTGTGCCTGAAAAAAAAATGATTTCATAATTTTCATGATAAATCGGTTCTCTAGCAAGTACACGGTAGCATTCAAAGCGTAAAAACATGTTTATTGTGTCCTCCCGTGTAACGGTGAAAACCTAGTCGCTGCAATAAAGCAATTAAAAAAATTTAATTGCAACTTATTGCTCCGCAATATCTCGTGCAGTAAATAAATTGAATTTGTGTTGCATGCATGCGACCTATGTATGTATGTATGTATGTATGTATGTATGTATGTGTATATAGTAGACATCTACGGGGTAAGGGTTATGTCAGTGGGCGTCCATTATTGTAAAGCCCTTTGCCGGAAAACGACGTCGGCAACGAAGTAAGTAATAAATTGTATCCCCACACAGCTGGATGTTGTTATAAGTATTGAAATAAATTTATTGGCAGAAAAAAAGAGATGAAGAAAAAAAAATGTGAAATGAAATAATAATATAACGAAAAGAATTCTCAATACATATACAATATGAGCATTGGGTCGACGTTAAAATTCTTTCTTTTCCTTCAACTGATCATTTTGTGAAATCAAATCGAGTCGTAAAGGTTTTTGAGTTTACATCGAGAGCGAGAGAGAGAGAGAGAGAGAGAGATCTTTGATTTTGTATAATCATGGATCAGTATGGGAGTCCGCACACGTTTCGAAAAGCTGATACCGATCAACGATAAATTAGATCGGTTTTCTAGAACCATTCTGCTGTATATTGAATCGAATAATTGATTGAATCTGTTGAGGAAAAGTTTGAATCACCGCAGATTCTGCATAATATTGTGGGAATAATAATAAGACATCGAAATGTAAACAAGTAAAGAGAACACGCGTCTTTATAAGACTACATTGATTTGAGTTTATCGATTATGCTCAAAGACTTAAAGTCTAGCATTGAAGCTGAGCAACGGTTATATATATCACGTTATTGCAAGTATAAGAACATCAGATTTTCGCTTCGAATTTATTGCTTATGGTGAGACCATATTGGCTCCATTTTTAGATCAACTTTTGTTACAATTGTTTAGTTCAGCAAACTAACCTCTTACCCCAAACTCAAGCCATACTTGAATTTCACTCTTTTCCAACAATGTAAGCCAAATGGAAATAATTATGAAAGGCTAAGAAAGATTAATTGGAAGAATAGTCCATTTCCTACAACATACTGTTTTTGAAAAAGGGGCGGGTCAAAGGGTGAATTCGATTGTTGAAAACGG
This sequence comes from Glossina austeni, assembly GCA_000688735.1. Classification (NCBI taxonomy): domain Eukaryota; kingdom Metazoa; phylum Arthropoda; class Insecta; order Diptera; family Glossinidae; genus Glossina; species Glossina austeni. The sequence goes on along the minus strand of KK502434.1, from coordinate 225,838 downwards.
AAGCGGGGGAATAGCGCCCTTAAAGAAAAAGCCCTAGAGTTGGAGTTTTTTTTCTTCTTAGTTCATCCAGAGGGCGTAACATTATATTTATGCTACCCGAGCAACAGCTGATTGCCTTTTTGAGTTGGATTTTAATAAATGATCGTTTTCAACTCGTTTCGATTCAAATGAGTAACGTGTGAAGACCCGCAATTTGTCCTATTGCTTAACGATCGGGTTGCAACGTGTAAAACGTAAGTGTAAATGCTTTTAATTTTCCTAATCCAACTCGATTTATAATTACAAAAATCAAGAACAAAATGCATCAATGGATCCTCAAATAATCGACTCTTCCAATTTACAATTGTTGAGAATACGTTGCGATTAAACATATACTTTGCGAATTCTAAAACCTTCTCAAAATTCGTATTCGTAACCCCATGGATATCTTGAAAGCATTTGGGGAACGGGTTATTAATGAAATGCTTTAGTTTATTAAAACAGCTAGACTAACCAATTAGTCTATCTTTTGCAAAAATTAGAAACGTGAGTGTTACCTGCTAGCACCTATTCTACTTTTTAGCCCTAGAATTTATTTTTTTGGTCTAAATAAATTGTAGTAACAGAGAATGATTCAACAATTCTTAACTAACTGTCGTAACATGACACTTAGTGCAACCGGGGAATGTCCGTCCAAGGTATTCTTTGGGAGCTCGTTGAGAACTCGGTGCAGCAATTTAAAACCTCTCATAAGAAAAGCAATGTAAATACTTTAAGAATCGTAAAGGCAAACGAAACATTGAGTTTACATACGATCGACAAATGTTTGTTCTTCAAGACTATAGGAATTGCAACAAACCTAGCAGCTTGGCAGCGACTATTAAAGAAAAGCTTGGACCTAAATCATACTGCTTCATTTTAAGTCACAACAACAACAACAAAATAAAACATCATCAGTAACTTGGCAGTAACCGAGAAAATGTGCAAAGCGCCTCATCACGGCCGGCTGCTGTGCCGGTTTTGACAAAAGCTACGACAACAAGAATTGCATAAGTGTAGAAACAATTCACGCCGATGTAGAGACAAACACCGAAAAAGCTCTAAGGCCCAGAACACATGATAAAGTTGCTAAAATTGTAATTAAATTGAATTTTCCTTCATTTGAAATATCGTGCAAACTATTAGTTTATTAGGTAAGGCTTTCATAGTAAACTACAAAATTTTGTATCTGACAACTTTTACATGTTTTTAGAAATAATAGAAACGAAAACCATTGAATTAACATGGAAATGCAAGTGTTTAAAATAAAATAATACTTTACCATGCGGTATATCGCAATAGTAACAATAATAAGTATAACAATAAAAGTTAAAAAATAATTTAAGCAAATTAAAAAAAAAAATATAAGCAAATTGCATGCGGTCGTGACCGAATCTTTTATGTTCATCACCGTCATCCTAAAAAAGAAAGACAAAGAGCTAAATTTTCATGCTCTATAATATGGAGGGGCACGGCTGATGGTTTCTAGTATCATAACAAAAGTTTTTGTTAGGCGTGCCCTTGCAACGTCACTTCCACATTCGTCTGCAAATTTGTAGGCGATACTTTCATTTTCGCTAACGGCAAAATGCTTACCATATATACTACACGCTTGTACAGAAGGACAGACGCTCAGGTGCATTCCGAATTTGAAACCAATTTATATACCTATTGGAGTTTTCGAAAGTTGCTTCTGCGCGTTATGAAGGTAGTGAAAAAAAATGAAATTTTGATACACTGTAATATTGGGCGTGGCCAATTTTCTCTTTTTCGCACATGTAGTACAGCATGATCTTCAAATTTTTGTACATTTATTTGCTATAGTTTATGAGTAATGAGCGAAAAACCAATTTTTTATTCCTTTTGAAAAACAAAGGTTTTCTTAGTTTACTACTAGTACTGTGGAAGTACCTTTCGACCGATTTGGCTCATTTTGAACCTACCTGCGAAAACTTCCAAAGTTTCTGCTATATTTGGAGTTGATAACTTAATTTTTGTGGCTATGAAAACATTTACAGTAGACATTTTACAGACAGACAGACGTTGGACAGACGGGCATACTTAAATCGATTCAGAATTTGACGCTGATCATGAATATATATACTTTGTAGAGTCTTCTTCTTTAAAGTTTCCTTCCATGGGTTGCAAATGTTACGACAAAATGAATATACTTCTCATCCTTCGGTGATGGGTATAAAAACAGTTAAACTAATCTTACGCAACGTTTTTTAATACTTATCACTTATATGTATTTATAAATCAATCAAGTGAAATAATTTGAAAGTGAAAGTCGCAAATAACGTAAGCGCAAGGTATGCTTTCGAATAAACACATACAAGTAATGACCGTTTGTGTCCAATTGATAAGTGTTTTGACTATGCCGACATATTACATAACTGATAATGTAACTCACAAATATGTTTCTTCCTACAACGGGATTACATGAAATATTCAAAGCCCTTCTGTTTAACCTAACATAGACGTGGACGGATTGACATACACACATATATATAAAGAGTAAAAAGGCTAAAAAATATGTTTGCAAATTCAAAATGTTTACTAATTTTGAGCCCACTGGACCTCGGACTTAGGGAGAAAAAGGACGGAGAAGGCACCACACAGCAACATTGGTTGGAAAAGGTTAAAAAAACTCGTGGAAAGTTTCAAATAAGTAGTCATTTACGCTGCACCGTCATCTGAATGGAATTTTCGATTTTATGAAGGAGTAAAACTGTTTCTGCACTGTTTTGGGTAAAACTCCGAATTTTCGTTGTCAAAGTACACTATGTAGACTTTATTCCCCAGAGTATATATGACCTCATTAAAGTGTACGCAATACAGTTTCTTCCGCCTTCGTAGTTCTTTTGGACCTCGCTACTTTTCCTGTTGAATACGAAGGAAAACACTGCTATACCTTGGTGAGAAACGAAAAGTTGCAAGTCAGGCGAGCTATTAATATGGATATCAAGGATTAGTATTTTTAGCAACAAATTCATGCCTTGTACTTGGGTTTTGTGTACACTAAGAATACCGGCAATCCTTTCTTGCAAAGGAAAGTGTGCTTCGAACAGCAACTAAGACAATGAAGCTGATTATTAAAAGCAGATTCGCAGCGCAAGGTGGGAGGTCAATGGTTGTTACATATAACAAACGTTGTCTACAAAATATCAGAGAAGCAATGAATTCGGATGAACCACGCTTCCTCACACGCCCCCCCACGCTACATTCAACAGAGCTTACTTATATTGCTTGCTGCTTCTTTCCGTCAATGATTTATGGCCTGTGAGAATAGTGTTTTCATTTCGCCTTCTTGGGAACAACTCAAGACTAGATTTGTCCTTTAACACGCTGGCAAAAAAAAAAAAAAAAATATGAGAAAGCACTCAGGACCAATAAAACTTTGAATAAGATTTTCTAGCATTTCTTTTAATGAACTTTCAATTTTTTTAAAAAAAGTCCCTCAACGCTTAAGAAAAATCCCAATAAAAATATTTAACGGATTTTTCGTTGATACTTTTTCAACAACTTAATAGAGAAAGAGTGCTTTATAACATCGTTAAGGCTAATCCACAGGAAGAGCAGGAAATGGCTCTTATGCATATGTGTTTATGTATATATATATATATATATATATATATATGGCTCATATACATGAGGTCATATGATATCTAAAGGAGGCAGCCCTCTACCGTACGGCTGTCATGAGACAGTAAAATATAAAAAAATCATGCTAAGGCATTGAAATTTCATTTCATTATTACACTGAAATTCATATTAATTTAATCGGATTTAAGAGAGCTTTTTACACAGCAAAGTATCGATTAATTGAAACGAATTAATATAAAGATTATATATATTTAAAATTTTAAAAAATCTTATTTTAATAATTTTATTTTATTGGTAGTGGAAATTTATTTTAAGCTCCATTAGTGCATAAGAGTTTTTAATTTCATGTCGATGTTATATTTTTCTGCAGCGTATTCGAGTCTAAAATGTACTTTAATACTCTCTGAATACATTCAACTTATAAATAATTCATTCATAGTCTGATTAATGTTCATTTGCTCCTTAGTTTTTGTTCATTGTTTTTCGATTAAATGAAATCAAATTCCAAGCGCAATTTCTACGTTTGTTATTGACAACTGGATTATTGATGTCGTGAGTAGTGACTTGAATTGAATGGCAACTCAGTTATTGTTTTTACTTAAGCTTCAAACTTTTTCAAATCTACAATGGAATATTGATTACAATGAGAACAATACTTATACAATAAAAACGAACATTTTGTCAAACATTATTAAAATAATTAATTTGTAGCGATTGGATAATGAGAAAACGTAATAAGTGAAAAAAAAAAAAAATCAGAAATATTTCAAATTCGACGAAATTTTTATTTCTCTCTTTTGTTGTGTAGGTTTTCTCAAGCGGATACACTTCATAAAGACCAGGCTCTTGAAACTATTTAATCAAGTCTCTTAATAGTTAGTAGAGCCAGACGTCCACCTGTTAAGTGTGTACGTTAGAATAATTCGGTTTTCGATACGGTTTTTGTGTTTTTTCGGTTTCGAAAACTGAGATTTATTCGTATTTTAATAATTTTTTTGCCTACTTTTAGGGAAGTGGTCTTAGATATTTCTGTCATCTACTTGCTAGCATTAAAGCGCCGACGCATTTGCATCGCGTATTATGCGATATAAATTTTTTTTTATGATTTTTACCCCAACATTACAATGCTGGTTATACATTCACCTACCTATAAACCCTTATAATCAAAGCATATTTTGAACGCATGATTTAGGATGCGAATGCAGCCGTCGTGTCCAGTGCTGAAGATTTTATTTTTGAAAATCCCAAAACTTGCCTACTTTTAGGCTGCTCTCACTCGCTTGCAATGTTAAACTTACCACGTTTTTCTGTAAGGAATCATGGACACTCCATTCTTGGGAATAAGTAAAATACTGTTGTTTTTGTTTATAGCTTAAATATATTTATTTATCCAAATAAGAGAACTATATAAATATAAAATATTACGCTTAGGCTACATAATTTTCGTTTTCGAATTATACAAAAAAAACCGTTCGAAAGTTAAGGAATAATATAATTATTGATGCAAGTTCTGCATAAACCCTGGTTCAGTTCATGAGTCGTAAAGAAAGTATCACTTACTGCTCCGAAATGGTACGAACAATTCCTCAGTGCATCTCTGTATTAAATTTGCCCTCGATTGAGTTCTTCTTCTTCGAATACACGTGGCTTCTTTTCTGACTTTGTGAGTGTGAATGACATCGTGGCCTAACAATACACATTTTGTGAAAAGCGTGACTTTTGATTTACTCTAGATTTACAAATGTATTTTTTTTAGTGTGCATTATTAACGTAAAATAAAATGAAAGAAATTTTTAAAAACGTTACATGAAACAATTAAAAAATTTAAGTTCAAAGTTTAAATAAGTCTCAGACTCAGCCTGGCAAGATTAGGATGAAATAAAAATTGCCCAGGAATCTTTTAATAAATTGTACTCCTTGCCTACTTTTGGGAGAGATAGTTTTATTATTTTTGTTATCTATTTAGCAGCAGAAGATTTTCCAGGAGAGGGTGTTCTAAGCTTTAATCATTGAAAACTTGAAAAATTACCTACCTTTAGGCTGCATGTGGCGCAATGTTGTAATGCTTGTTTCTGGACGATTTTAATTTCTTGTAGCTTATGTTTAAAAGTTAACTAAATTTAAGCTCAAAGTTAAAGGAATTTGTTCGAAGGCTTTTTCATTCCTTTATATATCGTTTTTTGTACTTTAACATCTATATCTGATTAAAGAAAAATTTATTTGAAAAAAAATTAATTTTTTGCCAAAATGGACAACATTGACACTAAGCGGATATATAGAATGTCTTTGGTAGTTATGATAAAAAGAAAACCGTGGGTTGGAGGGCAAGCACTCATTTGGCAATACGCCGATTTTTTATCAAAAATAAAATAAAACGTAAGCACGGAATAAACAATGAAACTTCTTTTCGAGCAATTGTCTCGATGCCAAATATATTTAACTATAAATTATCATATAAGCAAGTATATAGAAGTATAGTAATATAACACGACTTGCTAAATATTTATATATATATTTGTACAAATATATAT
>KK502434.1:188683-209831 GCA_000688735.1 Glossina austeni | reverse complement strand
CACAACAGTAGCAGCAAAAGTACCGATATATTATAGTTTCATGTTTCTATGGCATTAACACTAAACTGGTTCTAATTGATTATGATGATGATGATGATGATGATGATGTAGTTGCAGTTGCTCTTATTGCATTCTTATTGCGGGTAATAGAGCACAACAGTCGTTTTTGTTCATTTAAACATATTTAAAATAATTTATGTTTATACTAAAAAAAGTTTACTTGATTTCGTTAACACAAACCCACCTAATGGTTCAACACATCCAACTAAATTATTATTATAAATTTGTTTTTCAAAACAAGAAGAAGAAGAAGAAATGGTGTAAAGCTAAGAAAATTCTAAATTAAATCCAAGATGAACTATTGAATAAAACATCCTTCAAGATTTCCAATTAAAGTACTTTGCAAAAAGGTCTCAAGCACATATAATATCGGAAATTGGAAGCTTGTACGTAGGGCAAAAAATATATTTAACGGTTTTAGCTTCTTGATGTCATCCTTTTTATTCGATTCGATTCTAACGAGATCGACTGGGATAAAATTTACTTTTCACCTCTTACTTTAGTTGAATAAGAGTTTATTTAAAACAATCTTTATACCGTATGTCACTTGTGTTTATCTAATTGAGTTTTCCCGGACGTAGGTAACAATCAGAAGGGCTTCAGATAGACCCATTTTTTCTTATACCGATTGCCTGAAAATCATTCTCGGAGTCGATTTAAGCTTGTCTGTCCATCTAATTTTTGTCCAGGTATTCTTGGGTTTGCAATTTTTGAAATATTTTGATGGAATTTGGTATAGTGGCATATTTTAGACCAAGGACGAGCAAAATTGAAAATGGTCAGGATTGGATTACTTTTTCAACCAGTTTCCTTATAGTGCCTTATTTGGAAAAATCATTGTGTAAATAACTGTAGGGTTGCAAAGAGTATTGAATGGTGGACCCCGGCCCGGTACATTGTTTTTACTTGTTAATACTATTGTTTTTATAGTAACTTCAATCTTTGCTCCGCGTTGTATGAAAATCGCATTATAAAAGCACGCCATTACAGAAGACTTGACTATATTCTATATGAAAGGAAAAGGAAAGAGGAAAGAGGAAAGAGGAAAGAGGAGAGAAACTCCTCACAGCTGTTTGAAGATATCGTCCTAGAAACACTAGCCCTTCTTATTCTCACCCAGCTTTTCTATCTTTGCTGCTTTCTATGGAATTGCGCGAATTGAATTTGTTAGGGAAAGCGGGCTACCCTTTGCATGGAAATCTTTAGCAAACCAGCTGCAAACACAGTCATCTAAGACGTGCAATCAATTTGAATCACCTCCTTTAAGCCAATTTAGTAAAGTCTCAAATTCGTTTCTTACTGAAAGGGCTTGATAGCGGGCCAGAGCGAAGCATGTTTTCACTTGTTGCAATGCCTCTCAGGGAAAGTTTTGCTTTAGATAGTTTTTTGAAAAATTTGCAGTATTTTTTTCATATATAATTACTTTAGAAAGAACCCTTATTTACGGAAAAATAAAACAAAGAGAGCTTGAGGACTATCAACTATCAATTAGAGAACACTCGCCGAATTAAATTTGTGCAAACTTACAGTTCTATCAAGTGCAAATTGAACTATTTTCGTTCAATTTCGTTTTTTATAAATAATTTTCGTTAATTTTTTTTTTAGGGAACACCATGAATATTATCTTTTTTGTTGCTGTTTTTTTCTTTTTAAAAGTATATTTCGCACGAAGCATGCGATAACTTACTTTTGTTTTATTACGAGTATATATAATGTTTTATTACGAGTATATGTAATATATCCGCAGATTCAAATGAAAGAAGAAAGTTGAAAAAAGCACATACAAATTACGAAAAAAAAAAACGAAATTTGAAGGGCACAGAAAATCTGCCGATTATCAATTTGTAATTTTCTAAGAAGTTTGCATGTATAAAAAGCAATCAATAAGAGCGAAATTCTGCAATATTTTGGGCAACCATTCTCTTAATGTGCAATTATAATGTTCTTGCTGAAAGAAAAAAAAAAAAATATTATATTTCCATAACAAACTCATATAAAAGCAATGCTTTTCCGGAATCGATGAATAGAGAGCGCGTGCTTGCAGATGCAATTCCATGCAATGCATGGATACTAAAAAATACTATATTTCGTTATGCAGACATGTTTGCTTAAGGCTGAAAACAGACTCCGTCTAAATAAGTAGCAATTAATGAAATTTATATAAAAAAAAAAAAAATAACAAAAACAAAAACGCTAATCACCGGTTAGCAGCTCAAGATAAGCAACTTGTCTTTTCTAAAACTAATTATTTTTATAATTATAACGAGTATATATAATTAAATACTTCTCGTAAAACAAAATTATTTTCATTATTTTATTAATAATTAATCTCTATACTGTTTTTTTTGTTTGGTTTTTTCTTTCATATTACTCGTTGCTGCAGTGGCCGTTCGTATAGCAAAGATAGTCAAAAAAGCTCACAAAGTGACTTAAGCTTAAATAGTGCTGGTTCACCCAAGTTATTAGCAAAAACTCCATTGCGTAAGTATTACACAGAAAATTATAAAAAAGAAATATTTTTTATACTATGTTAGCCTTAAGTTATGCTTCAAATGTTTTAACAAATAATTCATATTTTTAGTGTATACACCAAACTCATAAAAAATAGTAGCATACTTTTGTGCTATTCGCGGAAATTTTTACGCAACATGTTTCTTTTAAATTTAAGTACATACGAAAACAATGCTTATATGTATGAGGAGAGATTGGGAGAAATAAAAAGAGCAAGAGTGTATCAAATAAAATAATAATTCTCTCTGCATGTAAGAAATATTTTTGAATGTAGAGTATTAAGAAAAACCGGCTTTCTATTCATGCATTTCATAGTGGTAGTGAGTAAATGAAAACTAAAGCAAGTGTTTTATTATTTGTTGTTATTATTGATGTTCTTTTATAGCGTTTTGTTTTTGTTGTTGTCGGTTTAGTGTAAAGAGTTCGTCTTAAAATTGCTTTACATGCTACATTTAGTCGCTGCACACACATTTATCTATACATGCGCTCGCATACATTTGCTCACCTTTCGCTGGACTCTGTGCATATGAGGGTCGCCAGTATATCACATTTTAGTCTGCTTAGTCTGCTGTCGACTTTGCTGAAGATTTATAGTGTTTTTTCAGCATCAAAAGCGAACGAAACGAAACAATATCTCTCAACAAATATAGTCCGTCTGTGTTTTGCATTGAACTCTTAATGACATGTTATAATAAAAAAAAAAAAAAAATAAAAAAAAAAAAACAAAACAAAAGAAGCATCAGTCAAGTTCAAACCTATACACATACATATATATGTATAAAGACGTAAATGGAAAATTTCATAATAATGTCTACAGAAAAGTGTTTCTAAAAAATGTATCTATTCTAAATAAAGAAAAAAAAAAACAAAAACCAACGGAAATTGTGGTAAAATTGTTATTGAGAAAAAAACAAAAAAAAAAAATCAAAAAAGTGATCATAATAATATAATACGGAAATAATCTTAAATTCTCATTGATGTGTTTGAAATTATTATATACGTGCTTCGATGTGTTATTACGATATGTGTATATATGTGTGCATATAGATATGAAAATAATCATATAAAACAGTTAATGTAATTTATCAAAATAATAAAATGCAATTCCGTGTTATACGTTTGTTCGTTTGTTCAGCTTTTCCTTCGCAAAACGTCTGAATTTGATTTGATGATAATTTGTGTGACAGTAAATTTGAAAAAGAAAAGAAGAAGATAGAAAAGCAATAAAAGATGATTTTTTTTTTTTTACTTACAGAACATATATTATAAAAGTCGTAACAAAGCATGCAAGTCCCTCTCTCTCGCTCCCCTTGTTTTTTACATTTTGTATATTTTTTTCACTTGTATTAAATTGAATTAAGTGCCCTCAAGGTTTTCAACAAATCTTCTCGCTCTCTCCCTCGCTTTCTGTGCGGCAGAAAAAAAGATAAGAAAAAGAAAAAAAAAAACAAAAAACAGTAACCCCTCCAGTAACATTTTCAGTAATGTTGAGCCTAAAGAATACTAAGCACAATGCAAACGCCTGCGTTTATTTTTCTGACTGCAGAACATGCCAATATGTACAGACAAACATGTATATACATACCTAGCTTTATATGTATGTCTATACATTTATATATATATGTACATATATATATACGTACATACCTCTTTATATATATATATATATATATATATATATATATACATATAGATATATATACATATAGATAAATATAGGTTTAGAAGGGTGTTGAAAAAGTGTGTAGTTTTTATTCCTATTATCGTTGAATCTCTTATTTGAACTGAACTTGTTTTATTGGTATTTAATTTTTTTTTTTTTTTGAGTGTATTTTGTTTGCGGTTTTCATTCGTACCTTTATTTGCATACAAGCTTAATTCTGAAATTCTTTTTACTGTTGGTTGTCTATTAAATTCCATTCATTTTCGGTCGGCATTTGTACGTTTTTGTCATTTTAATGTGTCTCGAAGGTTTTTTCTCTTTTCCTTAAACGCACTGGCGTCTATTAGGTTTCGTATTCCATTTCTAACACCCAGAAATAGGAATTAGAAACTTAATCGTACGGCTCGAAGTCGATTTAAATATTTCCATCACGCCAGTTCCTTCTTCTATCTATTCGCTCGTCCCTACGTCTGTCCATATTTTTTCTGTTATGAAAAAGTACGCAGGCGTAGACATTGAGGCCTAAGACCACAGACTAACGTATATGATTTTAATTAAATGGTCAGACAATCACTTTAAAAAGAAGGCGGCGAGTCATAAGAAAGGTTTAAAAATCAAAAAATATAACTGACAATCTTTAGTGAATAAGTTTCCAAATTTGTTATATATATCGAAAGTTCAGTGCGTCTTTTCAGATAATATTTTTTGAAATAGCGTAGGCCCATAAAAAATCAATAAGTGAATAAAAATCCCTGTATTTGGTTAAGGTGCTTAAAGTATTTAGTATTCGACCTAATACTAATGTTTTCTACTCGTCTTTTTTTTTTTTCTATTTTTGTTTTATTGTACGATAATTGAATGTCAAATTACTTCATAGAATTGTATAAATTTAGAAAATGTTGCTGATGTTGTTGGCGTTGTCATTATTAATTACAGGTTATTGATAATGATTTGAGTTCATTCTGAGTTTTAGTAAAATAAATAAAAATATATAGTGAAATATGGTGAGTATTTATTTATTATGAAATTGTTGTGTTTAGTTCTGTACATGAGCAGGAGATTGGTAGGAGTCTTTTTTTTATGCTTCATGGCTAAAACAATCAAAAGGAGATCCTATCCTCGCAAAGAACTTGAAGACATATAGCAATGTCCCCTTAAATATTTGGAGCTTACGGATACTTAACACTTCTATTCTTTATGATGATCTGATGTAAAAGAAAATAGGACTGAGGTAGTGAGGGAGTGCTTGATGCCATATGAAGATCTTTTTAAACTCTGTAAACGCTTTAAACGCTAAATGCTCGTGCGGTAAAGACGAAACAATTTCCGATCACATGTACACCTTACAATTACGCCCACCCTCCCTCTTCTCCCTTCTTCTTTCCCTTCTTCCCTTCCCTTCTTCCTTCTCCGCTCCTTTCTATCTTCTTTCTCTCCGCTAGAGGACATCTCCTAAGAAAAAAATCATGAAGAAAAACACAGGACTTTGTAAAAGTAAATTCCATTCTTACCTACCGGGGCTGGAAAGTTTACAAAATGTTGTCATGACTGCTGTAGTTACGTAGGGAGTGCAGATAGGCAAGAAATAGGCTTATCTTGATTGTTGATAAGAATTTCTCACTTTTCTGATGGGCGGCTTTCTTAAGGTTTTTCCTTTTACATATTCATTTCGTTGTAATAAATATCTCCAGATTTTAGAAGAGACAGACAGCAAAGGACAAGAAGATGCAGCAGGGAGAATGTTCCAATAATAAAAATATTTAAAAATATCAACATTTTTCCCGCCTTTGCTGGCAGGTGTGAAGGTTTTTTTAGTACTCTTCCCAAGGGTCGAAAGTTTTCAAGTGTTACAATGGACGGACGGCAGAGAACATTAAGATGAATAGCATAAATGTTCCAATATCATGTATTCTCTCTTTCTTTTGGGCAAAGCAAATTTCCGAGCAAATATTTTCTTTCCCTTTGTCACTTACATCATATTTAACCTTGTCGCGCGTTCTCATAACGAGTCATACCACCGTGTTTCGCTCAGTTGCTTAAAAGAATCATGGGAATAAATGAATGTTTATGTCGGCTGATCGGTACGATGTTTGCGTTGGCGTAGAAGATGGATAATCGGAATTGATGTCTACTATTGACCGTAATCTACAGATGAAAATGTTTTGAAAATTTGTTCTTAAGAGAGAAAAATTTTTTTTCCCCTATTCTGCTTGTAGTGTAGGGATATATTAAGTTTCTGTGGATGTCTGCAAGACCCAAAACAACTTGAGATCGACAACAAATTTTATTATATCAATTGTTTCAGAATCATTTTCTAAATTGATTTAAGCGTGTCTGTCCGTCTATTCGTTTTGTTTTCTACCGCAATTTTTGAGAGACCTTCGTAGAATTTCGTACCGTGTTTTGATCCAAGAACAAACCCTATTGAAAATCGTCCGGGTCGGGCCACTTTCTCGATTACTTTCAATATAATGCCTGAGTTTGAAAAGCCGTTATCTGAATAAGGGCAGGGTGGTGTAGGAGATGTGATAGTGGATCGTGGCTAACTATAGAGTTTTTTGGTAAATTACGCACAAATCTCAAATTTTATGTTCGAACATAAATTAAAGGGCACATGTATCTGCATTAAGTAAATAAAATACATTGAGTTTTGCAAGCACAAGAAACCCACTAAGAAAGATTGGCAAAAGTAAAACATCTCTTAATTTACTCAAATTCTGTTTAACACCAAAATTACCGACGATATTGATCGCAGCAGGTATTCCTTGATCGATTAAGAATCTTAAACAACAAATATGTTTGATCCTCTCTCTCACTTACAAGTCCAAAATGTGGAAGAAACTGAGATAACCTCGAAAAGATGCCGACATATTTTTGTCTGTCACTCTACTTCGAAAAACCTTTTACCCAAACGTGTGTCAAAACTACCCGTATGTTTAGTAATACATCGACAATTAATGATTTAATTATAATTCGAATTTATTTCCAATTTGCGTGTAATTGGGTGAAAAACTTGGCAAAAAATTGTGGAACATTACGTTGCCTTACGGCCATTCCTTTGAAGATCGAAAACGAAAAAGACTCAACACGACTTACTCGGTGGCACTCATTTCTAGGATTCCATATTCTTTTTTACTGGTTGCTGTAATTTCAACGTGAATCGAGTTTAGGTAGAATTTTTTGTTGCCCTAAACATTTTTTGAATAAAATCCCATCGGATGATTAGTCGAAGCAGCGCTTTCTTATAACAATTGGTGAGTTGCTCGAGTGCACAACTAATTAGAGAACTAGGACCCCTATAAAATGTCTTCGGATTCGTTGTAGAGGATGTTCGTTTTTAAATCGCTGCCTGGTTTACTATACAAATAAATTACTTTTTATTCTCTTTGAGCTCTTATTTCGAGTGCAATCATTTTCCAAGTTCCAAAATCTTTAAAAATGATCTCTTCTTTTGCTTTTTTTATTCTTGTATCGATTGCGAAACGTTTGCATTCACAGTTGAATTGGCTGATGACCTTCGCTTATTATTATTATTATTATTATTATTATTGCTGCAAATGGTCAAGAAACCTAAGATATATCGAAAGTATTGTATACTTTATCTTTACCTTAATTTACACATGATCCCCTATCGTAACGTTAATGACATGGTCGTTATATAATTTTATTGTAAGAAAATTCATCGTAGTCGCATATATACAATGTATGTTAACAGATACATATATATATATATATATATAGATATATGTATATATAGATATCTATTATTACGAATATTATTTTCATTTTCTTTAACAAACATTGAATTACCTAAGAAATCAATTTATGTATTTTTTATTATGAGTTGTTTGGTTTTTATTTTGTCGTTGTGGTTGTTGTTGCTTTTTTATTTGTTTGGTCGATTGCACATTTCGGTTATCTGTTTGCCTATCTTTCCCTTTCTCCCCCTTTCTTTCCCTCTTGTCTTGTTGTGCCTTCATTGAACGCAACGAGATTTCGTTGCGCTCTAGCATTACACAGCTTTAGTACAATACCCAAATGTTAGATTAAATCAATGTGGAATTGAAAACATAGTCGTCGCCTGTTTTATACGAAAATGAAAATAAGAAACCGCACATGAATGATTACAATTGATGGCTAGTGAAAGTCTACTATACATACAGTGGTTATTGCAAAATACAAAAAAGATGTAAATGACTATGCATGTACTTACCTAGGTGTGCGTGTATGTGCGTGCGTGTGTATGCCTGTGTATCTATGCATATGCATGTATAACTCAGTTTACTGATTGACCGACGTGATAGTCTTTTCGTGACGATAAATGATTAAGATAGCGGACGGACTTGCAAGAAGTTAGGAGTTAGCGCTTACAGCGAATGATTGCCATAATCTATGCGCCTATGAGTAGTGTTCATACATCTCTACGTAGCTATATATGTTAATGCTTCAAATACATATAAACGATATCAATTAAGTAAGAGAATTAGGAAAAAAAATATTTCTTTCAATTTTTTTATGTATTTGTTTATAAATCAATTTATCATAAATTTAGGTCTGCACTAAAATCATTCTTTAATTTAATTTTCTATTCTTGAAATGTGTCTGTGCCTGTGTCTATGTTTATGTATGTGTGGCTTTCATTTCAGTTTTGTATTATAATAAATTATTTTTTCTCTGTAAACCATTCATTGCTACGATGTATTGTTGTTGCAAGTGAATTTCTTTTTCTTTTTTTCTTATTATTATTATTTCTTTTTTTTTTTTATTCGCTTATCATATTTAATCTAAATTCGTTTTCTTTGTTTTTCTTATTTTCGCAATTTCTATTACTTTTGCTTTTACCAGCTATTTCAAAAATAAAAAAAAAAATTATAATTTTATAACAATAAAGTGATGAGTTTGTGAAAATGTGCTTAAACATTATTCCATAAAAATTTAATTGTTTGCATGAATACCGTAAAGTGTTATCAATCCAGCTGTTTTGGCTCGCAGCTTACTTATGAGGCACATCATGAATTATATAATTTCGTTTCACACCACTCTACACTACAGATTAAGTACGTGATAGAGAGATTTGTGAACTAATTTAATATATGGATGGACTGGCGGACTGACGCTTTAAACTTTCCATCTATTTGCAAATGCCCGCACAAGCATCAACCGCGCTCTCCTATTTCGTGCAAAAATTCGTGCTATTTAAATGTTAACAATATTTCCGGACAATTGAAATTGAGTGTATTTAAGTTAACACAGTTGGCTTTAGCTATCTCATAAACAAATAAGTTATTCTCATAGCTCCAGCTCTCCAGGAATAACATGCATACACAAAATTAGTACAAAATTATAATTTATGATGAAATTTAGCCGCTTTCTGAACTTCGCCTAAAGCAGATAAATAGCAAGGATTTGAAATCGAGTGTATGTGTACAAAGACTGTTCTAAAAGGTTAACGAACGTGGAATTTTTTGATTTAATTGTGTAGGCTAACCTAAAAGACACTGATTTTATAGAGAATTCGTTGCATATTTTTTCCCGTTACTTTTAATTACAAAACCTAATATACCACATCGGGTAGCTATGAATTCTTGCAATCTATTACTAAATTTAGTTAAGGAATATTGTAAATATTAATTAATTAAATATATTAAATACTTTTAGAAAAAAAATTCCATTTGTATCGTTTATGAGTTTTTTTTCTTTTTATTCATATGTTACACATTTGATATGAAGCATACTATAGTTAATACCTGATTAGAATGCATTGATGTGTGAATTAGTAAAACCTGCACAATATCGATTTTATATTTAAAAGTCAATAACCGGTTTAATACTGAAGTGTTAATATTCCCCATATATATGTACAATTCTCGGCAACTTCATGGAAAAAGTTTTGTAATATATCGACAAAGCATTTTAAGAGTGAAATACACGGAGATATTATTCGGTGTTCAACGAATACTTTAATACTCATTACATTTGTTATGTTTTTGCAGGAAAAAAAAGAAGAGAAAAACAAACCATCTTTTAAATATACCTACGCCGAGGTCATTAAACGAGAGCTAGATTATGGTTCTCAATATCGAATAAACTCGATTGTGGCTTAAATAATGTTACCCGACAATTATTTTATGATCGAAAGTTTTTTTATTCGATGGTAAAAAAATGGAATATTTTATTGACAGCTCTACTCGTTACGGCGAGCCCATAATCCACAGGTTATCGAGCTTACTTTATGTCGAGGACTGTAAATCGGGCGAAGGTTTATATTTTTCTTTGTCTAAATATAAAAATTATGGGTCGAAATTGAAGCGGAGTAAAATATACGAAATTCTGTGGGGTTATTGGTCCGACTGTCAGAAACTAAGTCCTTATTCTACATTCGTCTTCTATTCCGCATTCTACTCTCTATAAACGTACTGTACACAGGCTTCATAACGGCTACCAAACTAACAAAATATTATGTTAGGCGGTAAACATGGAACATCGGTGGCATCGATTTCATCTTTTTCGTTATAGAATTAGAAATTCACAACTGATGTGTTTGCGTAAATCGCATAGACCGGTAGGTAAGAGTCTGACCGATTGCAAACTCGGTGTTCCCGGCTTCAGATCTTCACGGGGTAGAGCCATCGCTATAGCAGTGAGTGCTCAATCGCCAACGGCGTGACACTTACCAATCGGCCACATTCTCTCACTAGGCTGTAGCCTATTGCTTTCGCTAAACGTATTTTTTCTGGTCATCGTCGCCTTGCACGTATAGAGGAGCTTGCCATGAGCGGTTGTGAAAACAAGAACATCCATAGCATTTACTTTGTTTATTAGTCGCTCCCTTAAACCCATCATTTTCTCACTTAGTCATCATTTCTCTGTTCTCTTTATTAAGCCTTACGTTGCTTTCAATTTGAATTGAATTTATTGAGAAAGTTTATATAATTTTAACTAGCTAAGAACAATCCGACAAACTGTAAGAAGAAAAAATAAATGGAGTAAATCCGTGAAAATTTTGCTTTCTTATGTCTGCAATAAAATTTTGATCCGTAAATTTTCACCGGCAATTACTCTGAAGACCAAGATAGGATACGAATTGTTTGGAGAAATTTTGAGTTAAGTTCTTTCTACCTTATCGTGGAAGCTAACATACATATATCTATAGTGTATGTCTATAGAAAGAATACGAATGAAGCAATAAACTTAAAATGCCTTCAGTAGCTATGATGGAAAAAGTGAAATAATGAAACAATACAGACAACTGTACAATAAGGTCTGGACACTTTGTGTTTTGTACTCATACTCATATGATGAAACATTAGAATTCGAAATGGCAAGAACTTTACTTAAATTACTAGCAATTCGAATTTAAGCAGGCAACGAAGCGAATAGAAAGATATTGTTGTCAGTTAAACATTAAAAAAAAAAAAATAAAAGTTCTGGAATTCACACTATTGTTTAAACAATGCAACAGGTAGTCATAAATAACAGATAAGAACAACAGTTTCTGACTGCTCAAGTCGAATATATTGTTACCTATTAAAAAGTTTGTTATAAATATTTTTTTTTTTTAAATAAAGTTTTGCCAAGAAATACATTTCAAAATTTAATTCTCCAGCGCCGTCAAAGTCACATGCTACGTCAGCTTGAATTGATGAAAATAAAAGTAAGAAAATGAAGTCTCTTTTAGAGATCTTACGGTTCCTTATTTTCCGCGGGATACATATGGGGTAGGATGGAGCAGTTAATGGTTGCGGTCACGATGATCACTTATGTAGCAAATTCTTTGCGTTTCAGGAATTTCTATTTCGGAACGGCTTAAGAGTGTACGCTTGTGATGTTTATTACAACATAACCAAAGGGTAGCGCAGACATATAGTAAGACATTTGAAAAATTCTTTATAAAAACTATGCATCTTCCCGTCTTCCTGACAACGGAACATTTTTCTACATTTCAAGTTTAACTTGGGAACAAAATGTTTTATGATAACTTAAGATAAGCAACAGAAGCGGCCGAACTAAATCGACCCCACTGTTCGCGATGATCACATTTAGGTAGAGTTTATAGAGAGAAGTAGAATGTTCGACAAACTTACCCCGTTCGCCACGTGGGGTCAAAACTTAATACGTTATATAAAGTATAACACACCTACTGTTATGAAATGCTGGGAGAACACTAAGAAGATGACTAAGCATATAATTTATGTTGACATTTAAAAAAAACATTGCTCTCTATAAGGTTAAGGGTGAGTGGTTATAGCTGATTTTCGATCACTATGCGGTCAAAGCGAAGAAGAAAGGGAAGTTAATATTCTATCATTTGATCGAATTGTTAAGCTAAAATAATCTTTTGAAGTGTAGCAGCAGTAGTTTTTAAAGTGATCGTTCACTCATGGGATGTCTCGTGGCAAACAGAAACAAGTGAGAAAAGGAAAAACGATAGGAAAGGAAACAATAGGTGGACCCAGCACAGTGGGTGCGCGCTCAATCCGCGGATGCTATCCCTTCTTCCATTGAGCACTCACTTTAGCTAGAACCAAAGCTTTCTTTTTTTTATGTATGTCGCAATTAGTTTCATTTAGTCGCTTAGGCGTTCCGAGCAACGCGTAAAAATCACAATCGTATCCGTAATAATGCTTACCCAAGGACAATATATTCGTATACACAAACTAGAGGCATAACAGGCCCAAGGAAACATAAACGAAGATATATATGCACCAAGGGATACGTGACTGGTTTTGCTTTCCCACTGACATCGGGCAGTGACAAGATCTAAATTCGGGCAGAAATATTTATCAAGAATCGGATTCCTGATATAATGAAAAAAAAAAGTTGCTTCTTTTATATGTCAGGCGTGTACATATCGCTTTCATTCCTTGCCGATGGTAAATCAATCCTTGGAGCGACTTAAATAACTTTTGAGCTTTGTTTGACAATAATGAAAGCTGAAAGGTTGCTCGAACGTTTTTGACCTTACAGTGACAGTGATGGATATTTTTCCTTATCCCTATCTTATCCCTATCTTATCCCTATCTTATCCCCTACCTTATCCCTGCTTCTTTTATATGTCAGGCATGTAAATATCGTTTTCATTCCTTGCCGATGGTAACCCAATCCTTGGAGCGACTTAAATAACTTTTGGGTTGGGTTTGACAATAATGAAAGCTGAAAGTTTGCTGGAACGTCTTGACCTTACAGTGACAGTGATGGATATTTCTCCTTATCCCTAATCTACGGTTCAAGTTAATCAAGAGGAATTGTTCAGTCAATTAAACTGTGAATACTAAGAGGACATATTGGGTGATTGAATAGCTTTCCGCTGGTTTTCTAAAATATTTCTAAGTAAAATACTTCGTATGGCATTTTTTTTTTCAAATTTTCTAAACAATCGCCACAAACTTACTCACTTTTATCATAATTTATTTTTATATATTACACTAGTCAAGGCTAACAATTTCTCAGAATGGAGACGATCAGCCATCATCTTCTCCATATATCTTTGGCGGCATTCAAGTGGACCACTTGAAATTACAAAATGGCCCATAGATTGCCGTGGCCTGGCTTATGGAATTTTTGCACATGTCTTTTTACGCGTTATAAACTCGCGATAAACTTAATACTGTTTTTATTAGGAATACATAAATAATAGTTTTATACACAAACAAAAAGTTCTTTTGTTATTGAGTTGCGTTGAAATTTCCATTTCCCTGAATAATTTTGTTTTCATCTTTTTTTTTTTTTAATGTTACAATTAAAGCGAACAGTTATCTATATATTGGCAAATACCTCGTAATGTTTGGACAACACTCTATGATAATGCATAGAGTGCGTGTGTATACATGCCTTGGATTCGTTCCATGTGTTCCATTTATGCTACACGTACACATACACACACATATTGGAATTTATGAGTTTTCGATGTATTTTTTTTTTTTGTTTGAATTTTTCCATTTTGCGTGACGTAATAAATGAGTTTAAAAATGAATTAGAGGAAAATTGAGGAAAATTATTTAATAAAGTAGAACATTGTAAGCATACATAGCTCGCATTAAAAATTTTCTTTTCTTTTTTTTTTCATTTTTGTTTTTGCTTTTAATTCCCCAGCCACCAGAAATTTTTGCTAAATATCTTTTTTATGTGTTCCCCATTTGGCTTAGATATTCACATATGTGTGTCTGGGTTTTTATTTGATTCGTTTCTAATATGCATCTCTCATGAGAAAACATTTGCATCTTACTTGCCTTTTTTTTATTCTTGGTCTTCTTCTTTTTCTTTCGCTATGCCGGCACGAAATTATGAAATGTGTGTCACACACACCAGGACATACTTAGCTGATTATCATCACTCTCTGTCATTCTTAGTATCATGATGATCGTCATCATCACCACGAGATTCAAGCTATCAAAAATAATTTCCTACCAGATTTGCTTCTTAACGTTGTTGTTGTCGTTTGCATTTGAAGAAAAAAAAATTTTCATTTCTATTTTTCTTCTTCTTATTTTTCCTTTGCTGCAATTAAATTGTTGTTAACATCATATCAAAAGTATTCTCAAGCATGCTGAGTGCATTTCTATGTGTGAGTGTGTGTCTCTCGATTAAAATGTGGTGTGAAAATGTTCTTCTCCTTTCGTTCAAATGTTAATTGCACTGCAATAAATGGTTTATATACCAGAGCCGTAAATAGTGCTTGATATCTTGTCTCTTCTTCTTCTTCTTTCATCTTTCTCTTTCTCTTTCGTTTCTGTAAATTGCTTCCATAAATTTTATAGCTTTCCGTTGTCAGATTATTTTTTTCTACGAACTGTTTTCAGATTTTTATAACATCAGCTTAAACTAGTTTGATTATTCCCTCTGCGGTAAAAAGCAATAATTAATCAAAGCTCCCGTAAAGTATTTGTGATGTTTTTCATTGTAAAAATTTGAGCCAATTTCAACCTTCATTCTTGGACCAGAGCAGCACTTTTTATCAAAATATCACGAAAAGCATTTGCAATCTGTCAGTTGAACTTCAACTAACATGGATGATCCACATGTAGACAGTCGTAGACAGTAGCGTTTAAATCGAACAGGAAAATAAGAAAATCGATTAACGTAATAGGAACTGAATACACTGCTGTGGAGAAAATGAGCTTATGATGAGTTTATATATGTTCATTACTGTGCCGTGAAATCGAAGTGTAAAGCTTTTTGTTAGGCTGATATTACTGTTGTGAACAGCTGACCTATTGGTTTAGTAACCGCGGCATTTTTTTTTTTTTTTTTTTTGGGTTAAACAAACTTGTTATCAGAAACTTTTTTTGTGGTACGATATTCACTAGATTGAAGGACGTGAAGATAAATTCGAAGACACCTACTATCTCCCTTAACAGAGCTTTCAAAACGCCCCAACAAGGCTTTGGGCTGGATTAAGATACCGTTCGATTTCCAAGCCCACTCCCTCCAAATTAGAAAACGTAAAATATTTTTGTGGACATTTCATGACATGCATCTCCATGAAAATACCTTTCAAACAAGCTAAACACATTCATACCCGGCTTTCCAGCGCTACTACTGTGTTATCACATATCGACTATAGGAAAAATGGTATAAATCACAACTGCGTCGCGGCCAAACCGAAAAATTCCAACGATATTCCACTACATCAAGCGAATGCATATGAAAATAGCTTTCAAACAAGTTGACTGAATTCAAATTCGAATTTCCAGAACTATTTTTTCCAAATCCAACTATATCTTCATCCTAACTAAGTAACAGAGTCCTCTTAGGACGTTTAAGGGAGATGGTAGGTGCCTTTGTTAGTTCAATTCATATCGTCGCACCTTTACTAGACTCTTAAGCTGTCTCCAGGCCATAAGCACAAACGGAAGTTTCATCGCCTATAATTATATATTTTAGATCATTATACAATATATATAATAATTAATATATGTTTTAGGTCATTATACAATATATATAATAATTAATATATATTTGAGATCATTACCACTCATAGAAGGAGTTTCTTTTAACACTTAAATCCCACATTGGCTTTCAAACGAATTCAAAGCTTTTGGAACAACACGAGAAGACACATGAAAATTGCTTGCATTGATCCTCTTAATACACCAGCAATATCTAAAAGATCTCTTTGAGTCAATCGGTGGTTGACAAGTACATGCTCTTCGGTTTTCTTGATGTTTTCATTGATAGTTCAGGTTGACGGTCCTAAATGTTTTATGTTTGTGATTTTGACAAACTCTCTTCACCGTAACACTTTTATAATATTTTTAATTCCTTTTTTTTTTTCAACAAAATTTGATGCAAAGTCTCTGCTCAACAGATTTTTCCGAGCTAAAAAAATCGCTGACAACAAGATTGTTTGAACGGAATAAATGCTGCTACTGCTGCAGCAGGGCACGTGTCTCGGAACTAATGTCAGCTGTTCACAATGGCTAACAGCGAACTTATCAAAAAAATATGTAGATCGATATCATAGCGCGGATGTTTTAAAACAAGTGCAGTCTCTTCACTTCTTGTTCACAATAATATCCATCCTGTGCTATGAGAGTAGAATGATCTAGAAAGTGCATGATATTTAAAATCTTTTGAAGAAACCCCGGAGCAAGTGCGATCATTTGAACATTAGTGTTGAGCCATGGGGCAGAACTAAAAGCAGTATGCGCGTTGAAATCTGAACTGCGCTAAAGTTTTCTTTTGCCGTACCGGTAGTCGGTGCTCAGGCTGTAATGACATAACTTTTAGCGATTGGGCGCACACCCACTAGTCAGGGTGTTGCACGAAATTTATTTTTTATATTTATTTTTTTCGTTTGACTTTGACAGTTGCAGCCAGCTGCGTTTAAACGCCGTGTGACATATGATCCATGCTACGGTGTACATTGCATTTCCCCGGCTATCAAGAGTACAAAGTAATTATCTGTAAATTCTCTCTGCTGAACTACGATTATTTTAAGGTTATCTTCCGCTATTTATCACAAATTTAAATTTATTGATCGAGTTCGCTATTTATCACAATTTAAGAAATTTTTTAAATACTTCTTCCAATTCTCTGGATGGAAATGCAGCGTGCAATTAACTTTAAAAAATTCAAAGCTTCCTAAAAAGATTTCCTTGACATTTAAACGAATACAAAAAGTTAAAAATACATTTTCTCACTTTTTGGCTTTTTTTTGTTTTTTTCTTTTTTTTTTTTTTTGGTTTTGTTCATTAGACGTTTACCACAAATGTATTTAATTTACTTTCACGCATTCATACTTAATCCCATATATATATGTGGCGTGTATGTGGAATGGAGTGTTGTATGATAAATGTTTATGTATGTGTGTGTGTATGGTTGGTTTTATTTTTGAAAAATCTAAATACACACACACATGACATTTGCATATGTCAACATCTTTGGCCACTGATGGCTGCATAGAAATTTACGTAAATTAAACAGTCTAGAGAAACTCTCGTAAAACGTGTGTAAATATATTTACATATATATATATATATATATATATGAGTGTAAGAGTATGTACGCAGTTTCCGGTTCTCACGATGATTATGGTTGGGAGTTTTTGGCCAATGTCCAGCAGAAATTATGCGACGGTATGAAACGAATTTTTGATGCCGTTACCGAGATTGAATGAAAAGTTATTATGATTCGACGCTACGATGTCTAGAAGCGATGTATGGCTGGGTTATCCTAAGATAGGGTCATCATTTAGTCTCGTTTATTTAGTTTAGAAAGAGAAGTGAAAAATATTTCTTATTAACAAACTTTGATAGAAAAAATAAGAAATTAAAGGAGACGGCTCGCATCAAAATTTTCCATATCATAGCTTAAGCAATAGGAAAAATGGTTCGCGTTGGATTCACCGAAAATATAGAGCTAAAGGAAAGGAAAAACATTTTTCCTAACTTGTGTTACAAAAATATTTTTTATAAAATTTATTGAAGTAAGTGTAAAATAGTGAAAGAAGTCATCTGCTGGTAATTTAGCGTGGGGAGGAAGGGGGGGAGGGGGGCTAATCTAAATGTCTGCTTTTTCTTCTTCCAGGAGTCAGGAAATTGAAAAGCAATGCCTCGTGGTACTGAGTACTATTTAAACGTATTTTCACAGTTTCTCAAAGCTTGAGCAAAGAGAGACTTTTTTAGGAGATTTATATCGATTTAAGAAAACATTTTGTCATTGCTTTACTTAGTTAAAGTAAAGTAAAGTAAAGAGTAAAGTAAAGAAATGGAAAATATTCTCTATTACGAGCATTATAAAGACGTTTTTAAAAACGCATTGGAGTAAATGTAATGAAAGGACGTAGTCTCTTAGCAGCGGATGTATAGACACCTATCCCAGATTTTCTTTTTCTAGTTTATATTGGGATGTCTAGCTGGCTGCATTGGAAATCATTGTTAGAGGTATCAAGGTTTCAAGGATCTTTATAAGAACGAATTCGAACAATTCAAGTAAAGGGAAAAAAGTTATTTACTGGAAATTGGGCAAAGCCCTGCTGTTATGAAAACATTCTTTGAAAGGTATTGAAGCAACTACAACTTAAGGAAATATTATATTGGGAGATAGGGACAGGAATCATATGGTTAGAAATCAAAGTTTCATGTCTCTTTTAAGTAAGAGGATATAAAATGTTTTTAGAGAGTGTATACAGAAAGATCTTCGCAGGACTTTGTCTCAATGTAGTTTTAAATACTTTGATGTTGATTTCAAATTTTTAAATTGATTTATTGTTAGCTATACTATCTGTGGTGAAAATGGTGTTAAAGGCATGAGAACGCAACGCATGTGCAAATGGTTACAATGCCTTAGAAAGTTATCTGGTGCCTTGCGATTCAAATAAGTTCAAGTTTCTTCGTTTGGTATCCTGGTTACCCCATCCAGTTGATGGTAAAGTGTTTAAAAGTTCACTTACGACTAAAATTGAGGTTAAGAAAGCACAGTTATGCTGAATTGGCAAGCCTTTATAGTTAGATAATAGGAGTACGTAACTTAGTAATATGTTCTTTACATCAAATCACACAGTAGTCGCACTCTATATAGCGTTCCATAAAAGAATTTAACCAAAAAACTTTTCTTTTATCGCTTTTCTTTATCGCTTCTTTACATTCTCGTGCTTTGACTTACTGGGAAATATATACACGTGTGGGATCAGGTTTATATTTGTGTATTAGATTTGAGAAGGAATAAGTGATAACAATGTCAATGTCATGCCGGTAGCTGCATATTTCTTTTCTTTGTCACCGAAATGCTATCCTAAAAATCCGTTAACTGTTTGCGATTCTCTGTTAAACGAGAAATCTGTTTGCGCTTCTCTGTTAAGCTTCTCTGTTAAACGAGAAATCAACATCGTACGGTTTGGTATCTCCTAAGTACAAATCATTTACAACATAATGATCAATAGTCCTTTAACTTTGACTTAGTGTAGGTCAGTAACAAGATAAGGTAAGTTCTAGTTTAAGCGCAATTATCGGTATGAACCGATAAAAAACTCATAGAAAAGTTGCTTAAAAAAAAGAAAACGACAGTTGTTCGCCTATTTTCGACTAAATAGCTACTCCCCACGCTACGCCTTGATTGTTGTGGGAATATGAGGTAGATTTCCAATTTGTTAATTTTGATTTCACTCAACTATGATTCGTTTCTTTTGCGAAGCGTTTTAAATCGAAAGTTTAGTAAAGGAGAACGACAAACTGGTTATCAAGTTAAAGTGTGGGTACCTTCTTGGTTCTTTTTTCTGTTTACCTTGAATTTTCTTTTTATTTTCCTTTACATTGTTTAACAGCATTTTGTATTATTGTGGTTTATTATTGCACCTATGGTAGACATTGTTGTCTATTATATTAGGCCTTAATGGCTCCGCGGTTACTTAGGCGTCAATAAATAAATAAATAAATAAAAAAAATTACTTCTTAGAGATTTTTTACTTTTGTATTAACCTTATTTGATGATCCAGATTTTCCGTTTAGCTATTACTGGCCAGGTTGAAAAGCCTTGAAGACTAGAAGAGCTTCATTAGCGGTACGATAATGATTCCCTAATAAAAAATTCGCTTTTATTTAAACACTCTTCAATTCAAACACTCAAAATTATTTGCTTAGGGAGCCAGTCGTGTTCGTCAGTTACAAGCGCTTCAACGAGGTTAAGATGCGTGCTTGCTTTCATATAAATACTATTTAATATGTTCCCTTCTATCACACTTGAGGTCAAACTTGCAACTTGTCAAAAAGTTGATTAGTGTCAGTGTTACAAGCATACATATGTACACCATGAAAAAAGATTCACTGTCAACGAATTATATGATAATTTTTTTCATAAATCTCGGTTTATAATTAACATTTACTATAATTTGCTCTCGCCATAGATTATCTTAATTTTAGCCTAAAAAGTTGGTTGAGGATTTGGGCCATTTGATGGAGATTATTATTACCGCAAATTATTAAATTGTACAGCGTTTAAAAACGACTAAACGACAATTCATTTATATCTCCGAAAATAAGAAGAAAAAAAAAAAAAAACAAATTGCTTTCAATATATTTGAACTAATTTATGAAAACAAACGAAAAAGAAAACGAAAAAAAATGTTTAACAACAGTTGTTAATGGTGCAAAAAATAAAGATAATAATAAAAGAAAAGAAAAACCGGTCTCTCTACTTTATAACTTAATGCAAAGCAACTCTCGTAAGCAGGATAAAACTGCCAATCGTTAAATCCGAAAAATGCACAAAACTTACATTCGATTTTTTTTTTTTTTTTTTTTCTAACTGCACGTAAAAATAAAGACAAATAGTGAAATAAAAACGAATGCACACAAAGGAATCAATTACGTTCAAATGCTTACATTGAAGCCAAGCAGACAGGCAGGCAGGCTTTCAGTAGCAATTTGATTTATATTTAAATTTATATTTGTTTTTTTTTTTTTTTTTTTTTTTTTT
>KK502434.1:164972-181378 GCA_000688735.1 Glossina austeni | reverse complement strand
AAGCATCTTAAACCAAAAAAACACAAGAACAAGCATATTACACCAAAAAAAAAAACAAGAATAAGTATCTTACACCAAAAAATATGCAATAAGTTTGCTAAGATTAATTAAACCAAAAAAGAAGAAGAACGAGCATCTTACACCAAAGAAAAACAAGAACAAGCATCTTAAACCAAAAAAACACAAGAACAAGCATCTTACACCAAAAAAAAAAAGAATAAGCATCTTACACCAAAAAATATGCAATAAGTTTGCTAAGATTAATTAAACCAAAAAAGAAGAAGAACGAGCATCTTACACCAAAGAAAAACAAGAACAAGCATCTTAAACCAAAAAAACACAAGAACAAGCATCTTACACCAAAAAAAAAAAGAATAAGCATCTTACACCAAAAAATATGCAATAAGTTTGCTAAGATTAATTAAACCAAAAAAGAAGAAGAGTAAACATCTTACGCCAAAA
Source organism: Glossina austeni (assembly GCA_000688735.1). Lineage (NCBI taxonomy): Eukaryota > Metazoa > Arthropoda > Insecta > Diptera > Glossinidae > Glossina > Glossina austeni. Next base: position 180,916 of record KK502434.1, on the reverse strand, counting down.
AAAACAAGAACAAGCATTTTACACCAAAAAAAACACGAGAACAAGCATCCTTCACCAAAAAAAACAAGAACAAGCACCCTACACCAAAAAACGAGAAACTTAAAATTGGACTTGGTATTATTTAGGAACCTTAGGGATTTAGTAAATATTTTTATATGAGTGTCTTTCTGTTGCATTCAAGCAGAAATTAATAAAGCCTCGAGACCAGCTCTTTAACTAAAGGAAATTATAAACCAAACTAGTATTATTTTACTTATTTAGAGCAGAGAATAATTATTTTATTGATATTAAGATCTCTAAGTAATTCCAAGATGCCCATAGGTTAGATGCTCCGAAAAGTAATCTTCTAATTACGTTGGCATTCAGAAAGGATATGTAAGAAAGGACTGTTGTTTTCTAGTTTGTAAAGTTTATACGAATTTGCCAACGCATCGGCTGAGTTGTATCGTTTGAAATTCGGTGAGAAGGAACTAAAGAATTAGTGCCAATGTTGCAACGATGCGAAGCAATGTTACGTGAATGTTACCGAGTTCATAAGAAAAAAAAAAAAAACTTTAGAACTGAAAATTTTAGAATTTTTTGTAAATTTACTGAGATTTCTTCTCGACTTCCGTAATTTCTTCCAGCAACTCTACATCCATTCACTCTGGCGGCACATTTGGACATTTTTGATGTTTTCTTAGATTTGTGCCACAAAGGCGCTTGCACTGGAATTTCGATACGACATGGGCCCGAACTACCCAATAATAAATATGTTAAGATTGCTCTTTCCGAACTCATGGTAGAAATTTCCAGAAATTTCAACACATTCCGTTTGAAACTTGTCACTATTGAAAAATCAAACAAATTGATCAACAGTAGCGAGATCTTATGACGTTATTGAGTAAACGACTACATACAGATCTCCTCTAAGTTTCGTTGTTTGAAATCAGGCCTTAAATAGGGTTGTGGTGACTAATTCAAAATTGTTTTGGTTTTGGATTGCTTTTTATATCTCTTTATATAAAGACATTTTGTAAAAGAACAAAACCCCTGTACTACTGTGATCAAAAACAAAGGTGAACTTGTTTTTTAAAATAGCAATCTTTACTCGTTCTCTGAAATGAATTTCATCGTCTTCAAAATACTCCACCTCTGACAGCATGCACTTATGTCAACATTTCGTTCCAATTGTCGAAACAGCCAAGGACTCTTGGATTCAGGAAGTCTTGGATATCTTCTTCGATTCGGATCTTGTCAATCGTTTCAACTCGTTGTTCCCGCGGCGATCTTTTGAATTTGTTGAACAAACAGAAATCGCATAGTGCTAAGTCGGTCGTTGATAAGAAAGCATTGTTTCACAGATGGCGATGTCCAAGATAATTAAATATTTTTAGGAGCAAACGAGATTTGTGCCGAGTTTAGGGCACAAAATACCTTTTAAAACGGCTTGAGCTGATTAAAACGAAATGTGTGCAACATCAGTAAAGTCTCTAACTGCTAATCGATGATTTTCAAACACTAAATATTTGTTTTCCTTGATGCGGCTTTTGACGGTTGCCCAAGACGTTGTTCATCTTGAATTTGTAAGCGGCCGTCTTTGAAGTCTATGGACCATTTGTAAATATTTTTTTGCGACGTAGCGACATCATTACAAGCCTTCTGTAACATCTTTAAGGTTTCCGTGGCACAATTTTTATGTCGCAGATAAAATTTGTTTTTTTTTTTTGGGTTGTTGAGTAAAGTTGGACTAAGCCAATAAACTTGTGGCTTATATGTCCGAAGTGCAATACTTTACTGTAGATAAAATTTAATGCCAACTTTTTGCTCGACAGAATCGAAAAACTTGACACAAAGTGTTTACAAAAAACCCGTGGAACTCTGCAGCGCTACCAATGTACAAGAAAATAAAAATACTTTCAGGATTTCTCAGTACCCGCAAAATGAACAATTCCCCTTAATTTTTGATCATAGTATTATATCTCGGAATAAATTTTTTGTTTATTCTAACTTCACGCGCATATTGGAAAAAATAAGTAAAAATAAATTTTATACCACTTTTGGTGAGACATTCTTAACACATTACCGCTGCCATGCATCATAGTTTTTGTGTAGGCTATTAATGTACGGCTTGAGAGATCTTCAATATGAAAAAAATAAGTAATGACTGGGCAATATGCATGTTTATGGAAGCCCACACACATAATTGCTGATTGTTTACAACTTCTGTTCGGTTGGTGAACATCTCTTAAGATTTAATCAATGCAAGAATTGCGTTGATTGAATCACTGAAGCCCACACGCGATTAAGAATGAAATGTAAGCGGCAAAGTTAAAATGAAAATTCTACTCTTCTACTCACATGTGATGACATGATTTTGACGAAATAAACATAAATAAAAAAACGTTTATCTATTCTATGAATTTATGAATGCATATAAAAATTCTCTAGCGAATAATATGATCATCACATAAGTTAAAAATATAAAGTAAAAAAGTCTACAACACTTTCTCAAAAAATAAGGTCATAACTATTTTGTTTATGTATTATATTTTGATTTGCTTAGTTTTTGTTATTGCGTTTCTCTAAGCTAGCCTTACAGCTGTATTAAAATTAGATACGACACAGAAGAAAATAAGGAAAACCTGATTTTTTTTTTTTAGAAAATGTTTAAGAAAGAGCAAGAAATTTTAACGTTCTTCTGCGTTGCAAATTATTTCTTCATTTTTATTTTTATTTTTATATTTTAGCTTTTCATAAATTTACGTAATAGCGAAAGAGAGATTTCTCTTAAATGATTTGAAAGAGTCCACGTCTCTATAAGTGATCGTGGATTCTCTATTTACTTTTCTCTCTCTTACTTTCTCTTTCTCTCTCTCTCTCTCTCTCTCTCTCTCTCTCTCTCGTCTTTCTTTCTCGATCTCTTGCTCTCAGAGATATAAGAGAGCTTTGCATTCGCTAACAGGTGTTTATTTATTATTGTATTCCTTTACTCTTCTTAAATTACTAAAGATTACAGCAACAGCTTCACAAAATTGTATACAAAAAAATGAACAACAGCTGTGTATGGTAGTAGGCAGCATTAGGTAGATATGGATGTTTACTCAAATGCAGATTCCACGAGCTGTCTAAATTTGGCCAAAGCATTAAATGCAGTGAAACCGGTTTTTCGTTGTGTTGTAAGCTATAAGCAGAAACGGAAGAAATAACACAAAAGATAAATAAATAAATACCGTCGTAGCATCATTCATGGATATCTCTGTTCGAGCACCTGAAGAATTAATAGAGATTGTATTAAAGCAGCTGACAGAGATGTATTGCCAATCATTAACTATAGTCGAATGTTCTTCTATTTATTTCTACAAAATCGTGTTAATGTTATAATAGGAGGAATAAGATGTTAAAAGAATCTTCATGCAAAGAAAATAAAAACTTTCTTATACAGGAAGTTCAGATCTCTACCACCATGCTTATGATGTGTGTTAAATTTGCAAAGAGACCGAAACGATTTGAATTAACGTCGTTTGCTGATAAAGAAATCTTACAAACTGCTGATTAACCGAAAACATATGTACCTATATACCGGCCATATCTCCGTCCTTATTGTTCGTGATATTAATCGAGTGGAAACATTACCAGTGCTTATCATTAAGCTCTGGAGAAATACATTATATTAAGTGACATATAACTGCACTGCTGTCTGCCCATATCTCCGTCCTGTTCATGATATTAATCGAATGGAAACATTACCAGTGCTTCTCATTAAGCTCTGGAGAAATACATTAGATTAAGTGGCATCTGTCCGCCAGAGTGGCCTAGAGGCAAGACTCTCGACTAACAACTCAATGGTCGTGGGTTCAAATCTCAACTGCGGTGGAATTTTTAATAAGCCCGAAAGCCTTATATGCTAGTGCTGTAAGATTTTAGTCTTAGAATTTTTTCTCTACCTAAATTTATAACAATAATAATGAAAAGTGACATCTGACTGCATAAGTCAAATATAGGGCAATGACACAACACAACTGACGATTGTAGGCTTTTTGAGCAGATAAAACAGTTTTTATACCCACGACCATAGAATGGGGTATATTAGCATTGTCTCTCTACTTTTAACTTCACATACACACACATGAACACCTAACGGACACGCCATACAGCATGTAGCATACGCAAAATTCTTGGGTGGCTTGACCAAATCTATCTCTCAGTTTGCCTGCGAACTGTCTACGATCCATATTTAGAGCGATTGCACCTTCACGGTCATACTCTTGCAAAATTAGAAATCGAAAGCTGAAACCTAGCTCCACCACTTTTCATTCATGGCCTTAACAACGACAATTGTGATATTAGCGGCGTTAGCGTTGACAAAATAACATATTCCACGGCAAAGCTATGGTTGAATTGCGATTTAATTTTCTGTTTGAAATTAAAGTTGCTTTCAGAGCGAAAAACCAATCCCTCGTTGCAGAACTGATGGTTATTTTTATTTTTAAAACGCCTAAACAATAGACTAGAAAGACCTTTTCTTAGGCGTTAGAGATTTGGCAGGTATGTAAATATGAAATCGGAATTTTTGTATAGAAAATAAATTTTTATTGACAAAAAATTATTTTATTCAAAGCATTTGCTCATCACTACCTAAACATTTTTTCCATCTGTCTCGTTGGAGGCAAAGAAGTCATTGAGTCATTTTCTTAAGCAGTCAATGGCTTCTCAGCATGTGCGTTTGCCGTCTATACAAACAAGCAGTAGACTGACACATTCAAGCTTGACAAATAAGCCGCCTGCGCTATGAATGTATGGATCAATGTCATGTAAAAAACGGCATTGTTGTGCCTTCCTTTGATATTCCTGTCGTTGTTTGAACAGCAAAGTGTAGAAATCATTCAATTGTCGTTGATTTGCCATTGATTGGCATAGACCGTTGTACCAGACTTTAACAGCTAATAACAGACTACACCCTTCTAAATTCACAAAACACAAGATATCGTCTTCTTGTCAAATCGATTCACTGTCGCAATCAATGTGGATTTTACTACTCATGGATCTTTCCGTCTGCGGTTATCAAAACAGATCCAGTTTTCGTCCACAGTTATGATACAACAACCCTGTTGGCGAATGCTCCTTATTTGATACAACAGTCGATACGTTCGTTAAGCGATTATGTAGAAAGAGTATTTTTGTACCGCAATGTATGACAACCACATGGTGTTTTCAGATATCCAACCGGTAAAAGAAAACACAACTTCGGACATGTACATCCTCTACGCGTTGTAATAGGGCCGTATATAAGCAAAGTCCGGTTTCATATTTACATACCTGGTATATTACTATCTACTAGTATCGCTTAAGAACTGTTGTAACACAATGTGATTGATATCCAGTGCATTATGTTTCGCAAAAGTGCTTATTCCAAGAAATTTTAAGCTTCTTTCCAAAAAGCAAAAATTATTTTCCAAACAAAGGATCTTCAAGGCATCATAACTAATGCTGCTATGCAGTACGATACCGGCACTACAATAATTAAAAAACTCGAAAATTTTCGCAATTCTGAAACGAACACTATAAGCTTTGAATAAATGAACAACAAAATGCAAATTTCAGCTTTGTCTAAAGAAACTAAAGATAACTTAATCCAATTCCCTGCGTGTTTGTGCATAGCCTATGTGCGATGCTATCACATCTTCAAGATTTTTACTAATTCTAAACATTTGATTTTATTACGAATTTCAGCTTTCACATCTAAGCTGATTAATTGTTACAACCCGATGTAGGGTATATCTTTAGGCAGCTGTTAAGATGATTTCGAAATTTCAAATAAAACAAAAATGAAATGAAATTTTTTTATTTTGAATATCATTCAAAATTTGGCTTGCCGGTTGGCAGTTGGAGAAAAGGCTGTGATAATTTGATTTACGAAATTTTTTGAAACAAAATTTTCGAAAAATTGTAAAAATTTTCTAAATTCGCGTAAATTCAAAAAAAAAAAAAGAAAGGGTTTTTGGAAGATTACTGCAAAAATATTTAATTTCACCCACCAAGACAGCTACCACAACTATTTGGTTTTGAGTTTTGTTTTTTTCTAATCATCTTCGCTAAAAGAATCCAACGCCACTGCATATAGTAAATAAAAATAATAAAAAGAAAAAAAAAAAAGAAGAATACAACTTTTGGAAATCATATGCAATTGAAAATGTTTTGTGGAGCGTTCATACGGACGTTTATTAAAAGTTATAGACGTAAGTTGTATAAAAATTCACTTTTAGAGAGAAAGAGAAGAAAAAATCGCGTATACGTATTAAAAACTCTTCTTTTTTTTTCTTATCTTTTATGAGAAACTATTTATAATGAAACTTAGATGTGTACTTGTGCATGTGTGTGTATACAAGTGTATTTGATTGTGCTTGCGTGCGTTTTCTCACGCAATGTCTGTAAACATTTGTAAATTTTTTTTTTGTAAAGCTTTTTTACTTACTATCCTAAAAATATGCTTTAATTTTGCTTTATTTTAGAAAAACGTTACGGTTCCAGTGGGCAAACAGCCGCTACACAGTCGACCACTTCAACAACGGTCAGTTCACCAACTGGCGGTAGTAGCGTTGTCAGCGTGAAGAGTGCAACAGCATCGAATCATAAGTTCATGTCAGCAAATCCGACAACGGCTAAACTGCCACTAAAAGGTAAGCAAAGCAAATAAAAGAAAATTTTTTTTTCATATAAGCGAAAAATAATGTTAAAGGTCAAAGTGCTTTTTGCCTAATGATGGTTGCCTTACTTCGTCAAAAGGCTTATTACTCGAGTTTTACTTAACACTATGAAACTGTCTTTGTGTTTGTTGGAAAGAATTACTTCTATGACACACTTTACATATATATATATATATATATATATATATATACATATATATATTTTATACTATTGCAGGTACTTTGTTACCTATTTCTTGTACACGTACATAAGGTGTACACAACAACTTTTGTTTGTGTTTTCATATTTTATGCAAAACCTGTTTAAATTTTATGCTTTAACGCATTCTCAATGAGGCACATTTGACTGGGTGCTGCAATTCAGTATTTGCATGTAGATGTGATGCACGAGACTGTGCCCGTTGTTGAAAGACTTTTTAATGTTATTTGTTTTCATAGCCAACACTTAATTCACATTTTAATGCTATTCTTTCTTCATTTTTTTTTTTTTTTTTAACTGTTAATTGTGGGAAGCTATTGTAATTAAGTGGTTCTATTGAAAGACACGCACATATCTTACACGTTAATGAAAATTGTTTTATATGTACAAACAAATCGTGGCATACTTATGGCTCGCAGCTTATTTATACCATTAGGATTAATGAGCAGAAGCACGTATCGGAAACGTTGTCATAAGGCTCTGGTTCATTTACTATTCTTTTCCTCCCCCGCCTCCCAATTTTGATAAAAAAAAAAGCAAATTCGCAGCCGTATTGCGAGTAATCTCACAGACACGTCAGAAGTCGTAATCATTTTTCTTTTTTTGCGGCTTTTGTCACTAAATGAACTGGTTTTCCAAGAAAATTTGCTTGGAGGGTTTTATAATGATTTCTATCCCGGAATACTAAATTTGATACAAAAGTCTCAAAAAAGCTGACAAAAAAATAATTTATATTCTGTTATGACTAACGAGAACATGAGCAAAAAATTTTTATTAGCACTTTGTTGTCTTTGTGTTAGTTTCAGAAATGTTTCAAATCTCGCCCATTCCGTTTGCATAGTCTTAAAAAGCATGATTACGGTTCGTGCCCGGTTTTACACTCACAAAGCGAGAAATTTTGTGCGAAGTTCTCTACATACACTACCTAAAGCTACGAACTTATTGGCCCTTCACTACTTCCTTGCAATACTTAAAAGTAAGCCAAAGAGTTTTGACAAGTTAAGCAGTATTTTACACAGCTCAAGTTTGCTCCTCTTTAGATTCATCTTATGCAGAAATCCTCTCAGTATCAAGGATAAAGACAGGAAACTCAATTGTTGCGCATGTAAGATTAGCTAAGATTCATAAATAAAGTTTTCGATATGTTGAGGAAAAAGAATGAAAATTTACATTGAATTATAAGGCGTCTTTCATTAGGAGTTATCCGTTTTAAAATTTGAAAAAAAAAAAACAACTCAACTTAGCACAGGAAATTTTGCTTCTGTTCTTCGAAGCTTAGGTTTAGCCATTGCAGTTATGTTCTGAATGAAATGTCGTTCAAATTTCCATCACAAGCGGCCGCAAACGATAGCTAGCTCCAGGTGCGAATGTTTCGCGACGGCACACCTCTGGTCTACTGTACACGCTTTGATGTCTTTCGCTATGGAAAAATTGAAGCATACTTCATCACCAATGTACGCTTGTAACGTACCTTCGCACGCACTGTTCGCTATATTATTAGCATATCTCATTGCTTAAGGCTTGCTGGACTGTATATGCCTGGCGCTAGGCGTTAAAAATCAAAAAATATGACTATTGTACGTAGCTGATGCATCAAGTGCCTGCCGTGTACGGACGGCACCCGTCGTGCAGACAGAGTGACTGGGAACGTACTTTCCCTTCTATAGGCATTTTTTCCAAAGAATATTTATTTTCTTATTTAGCAAAGATCGCTTAAAAGAATTGCACATTTGAACACTTACTCTGGTGCCTTCATTTTCTATAAATGATTTACCATAAGAATTAAGTAACTTCGACATAGAAATAAATTCTAATCATAGAATAATTTTCGGTTTATCTTCCTATTGAAATCGACTTTAAGTCAAAGTTAAGATTTTAGAAAAACTAAGCTATGGATTAGTGCACAATTAGAAAAGGAATAAATACTTATTTCTCTACTGGGGTGGTTTGTGTTAGAGCCGCGATTAGTTTTGTATTATGCAGTTATACCTTGTGAAGAAGAACCCAGTGATCATGATCTCGAATGTGAAGTGTTCACAAGGTCACATATTCATTTCTTGAATTGTGCAAGGAGTAAGCGGTACATGGTCGGATGATGGACTTGTCATAACTCAAAGAGCATTGGCCAAGAGGTTGGCATTGGTCAAGAAGGAAACAATTTTGTCAAGTAAGGAAGACTGTAGATTTTTCTTCCCCTTACTTCTAATTCATCTCTCAGAAAACGCGTTGATTGTTTGTGAAAAATACTTGCCTAGCATTGTGCTCCCGACTATCGGCTCCTTGACGCTAAAGCATTCGATTTTGCTGTCGTTTCTTAACACTATGTGTGTCCTAAAGGTGACGAGATTCCATTTGAAGCTTTCTATAGGCACAGTTAGTCTAGCTGTGTTATGAGAATTGTTGTTATAGTGGCATTATATCATCCTCGAGCTGTTTTGTTGTATTCTATATTTTTGATAGAACGTACTTTTCCCCGTTTAGTTAGTTTTTTTTTGACATAAGTCAGCATCAACTTGTTAAAGAAATTAAAACGCATTCCTGTTGTTAAGTAATTACGCAAATTATATTTATGAAGTGTCAATGAATAGATAATAATTTTAATAATATTTGAGGGGGAGAAGAAAAAGAGTAGTAATTAACTCTGGCACTGGTAGATCAACTTTGATGAACTGAGGCAATGAATTGTACGATTGTAAGGAAAGAAGAAAAAAGTAAACGTTACGTGCAATATGGCAATTATGGGCGGGGTTTTCCTTCAATTTCACCAAGGCATTCGTTTATTAACGTACGAGCCTGTGCAACACTACGCTTCAAACGATCCGTTGAGTTTCGCGAACCTGTGTAAGTAGGACGTATATCACGACGCATTTCTTCGATAAGAGCCAAAAGTGTAGAGTATTTCTCAACAAGACCATGATCATCGCCGGTGGCGGCCGCAGTAGGTAAATTAGACGTTACGGTCATCGGTGCAGTTATATTTGGCGATTTTTGTGTAGTCATAGTTCCTTGTGAGCGCTGGGGAAACTCAACCTGATATTGATATTTAACCCCAGTGTGATTGTTAGCATTGTCAAGACCGCCACCTATATTATTATTATTGTGTCCCATCGGATTAGTCGGAGTTATGGTAAGATTGTTATTAGCTTGTCGTTGCAACAAAGCTAGTTGAGCTTGCAATTGTTGAGTATATTGGAGAGCTGTTGCTGCCGCAGCACTATTCAGTTGTTTTTGGTAATAATCTTTTGCTTTAGCCACAAGGTCGTAATTTTGTCCGCCCGCAGTACGTGCAATCGCATTATTATAGCGATCCATCTGATGATGTTGTAGAGCTGATGTATTTTGTATCTCAGTTTGCTCACGTCGCTCATTTTGTTTGCGTTGCTTGTATTGTTCACGTTGTTTATATTGCATCTGTTGTTCATATTGCCCATGTTGCTCACGTTGCTTATGTTGCTCACGTTGCTTATGTTGCTCATGTTGCTCGCGTTGCTTTTTTTGCTGTTTATACTGTTCGCGTTGCTCGTCATATTGTTCGCGTAGATAATTGCGGGAATTCTGAGTTTGCGACCGTGGTATTGGAAATACAGTGACTTCGCTTAGCTTTGACTCCACTTCCTGTATATCAAAGAAATCCATAATTCCAAAAGTGAGAAATGTAAGCGAGTTTGAAAAATGATTTTAAAAATTTTTAGAAGAATTGCTTTTCACGATTTACTTTTCACGCTGAACAAAAGCACAAAAGTATATTGAATTTTTTTCTTTATGAAGAGAAGGAACGAAAAATTTTGACAAGAAAGTGATTAATAATAATTTCTAGTCATCGCCTACTAGGATTCGTTTTATATGAAGTTTTTTTCAAAAATAATTCAACTAATCGCAGGTAATCGTCATGGCAACGTTCGCTTGACTTTAAGATTACTATGCAAGTTATTTTTATACCCATCACCGAAGGTTGAGGGGGATTGTTTCCCTAGCTTGTGTAACGCCCAAAAGGAAGCTTCAACGACCTATAAAGCATATATATTCTTGATCAGCGTGAAATTCTGAGTTGATTTAGCCATGTCTGTCCATCTGTATGGTGTGTGCTGTTGACACTCTTCTGGTTGCAAAAATCACTTAAATCGACTTAAAATATGGTAAAGACATTGAAAGTTTTTGCACGCAGGTTGATCTTGAAAACGGATGAAGTTGGCCCAAGCAAAGGTGTACAGAGGAGCATAAACTGAACGCAAATCTGTTTTTTTAACAAAAATTTTTGAATTTTTGCCCGTTACTCGGAAATTGTTAAAGTTGGAAGGCTGACAATTTCCACAATTACTCTACGAAGCACTCTAGTCTTTACGTGCGAAAATGGAAAAAACGGGCCCTGCCCCACGCAAAGTTACGGGTAATTAAATTTTGTTTTTTTTTCACCTGCTTATTCATCGTAACGCAAACAAGACAAAATGTTTAAAACTATTTCGTGCATTCCTCAAATGAAGGTATATTTTGGGAACGTAAAAATGGGTTAATTTTAAACCGAATATGGAAGACGCCGCGATAAATTTTTTCTTAACAATACCAGCGATATGGGTATCAAATAGAAGAACTTGGAGAGTAGAATGCGGAAAGTATGGTGGTGGATATGCGAGACTCGGCCCACGCCGGCTTTCTTACGTGGTTAAATTAGCTTTGAAAAAAAAAAATTTTCTTTGTATTCAAGTTTTCATCTAAATGGGATGGCAGTGGCGGCTTTATATCAAATATTAAAATCTAATTATTAAATATAAACGATAACAATGAATAGAGTGGAGCTAAGCATCACGCTAAGCTTTCTGTTCCTTTTTTGGGCATATTGTGGAAGAAATCTAAATAAAACCTTAAGACGCCTTAGTGAATATTCAGATCACATTTCAGATAAACTTCTGCTTACTAGTGAGCAGTCATTAAAGAGTTTAGTTCCTGTCATCATGTTTCTTATTTCTTATTTTCGGCACGCTTGCGAACAACTTGCATCTGTAAATCTAAAAGAGTTGCATCAAATTTCAACACATCTGAAAATTTGCAAAAATGCTGTCGCAGAGTACAACTTACGAAATAATGCAACCCTTCGTTCAATCATCAAAAACTTATTTAAAAAAATGTATTGAATATTATTAGCCGATTAGGATACGTGGCCAGCTTAGATGATATTGTTTTTAGAAAACGAACTTTTCCTTTCGAGCTAAGAATATAAACGTGCTTGCTCAACTTTAACTATAATTTAAGGTCATTTCAGAAATCATAAGGTGGCCGTTACCACTTGTCTTTGGTTTTCGTGACTTAACAACAGCGTTTCGTAACGAAGTTGATATAGAAGATTTTTATTGTGTGACTGTTGTTACTCTGGCATATCAAAATTTGCTAGAAAATCACCAAAGCAATGACGTGAAAACACATCGTTTTCTCTTATGACTTGAAAATGCTTTTCATTGAAAGTATTTCAATGTACGTGCGATTGCATGCGATTTTTATTGCGTCCAGTATTAATGTGGATGAAGAGACAAACATAATGTTTTGTTTTAATTAGAACTGACATCGATAATCAGCTCTTAGCTTTGAAAAAGCTTAAAATACCTGCTGTATATTTTCCTTTTCAATTTACCACAAGCGAGTGCAAAATTTCCTTAAGCTAAATAATTAATTTGGGCAGAGCAGTTTGTTGTTGATTTTTCCACATTTTCCACATTCCATTGTAAACCGTGACCACGATCTGTTGAATGAATATGTCTAACAATGCTTTGATTTATTACAACTTAACGCGTTTTGTCGCTTTGTCGGTTGCTGTTTCGCTAGGCGAGCGTGTTAATGACTTTTGCCTCGCATCAGGTATATAATTGCGGTATGCACCTTAATTAGAAAACTTTTATTTTTATCGCATGCGTGTTCAACGTTTTCGGTTTAGTCTTTTGCTGTCTTATATGCAACGAAAATATATTAAAGTTTGTTTAAAAAAAAAGATAAGAAAAATGAAGTTATTGCAATCGGTCAAGGCTGACTATTAAATGCTCTGAATCATTTCGGAATGAATTTTTCAAAATGCAGTGCTTTGTGCAGTGTCTTGAAAATTGCGACCTTATACTTGAATACAAAATTACATGGATCGGCATTGCGTAGGCAGGCTGACAGATAGACAAGCGGTATGATAGACAAGCGAAAAGACAGGTTTCATAAAAGATGGGCCTGACTCATGGACATTTCATGATATATATTTTAGTAGAAACTTAGTTTACTCTTATACTGCAGATAGCGTTGACTATGACTAGCAAATACTTCAGTTTAAACATTATTGTAAAGAATTAAAAATAAAACAAAAAGCAAATTTGGAAAATATTTATATTTTCTTTCTTTACCTTTTGAATACTGTTAATATAGAATGGGTGCGAAGATATATAATGATTACTGCATCTCGAGCCCCTTTCCTTAACCAAAATTATTTAAGTTCAACCCTAGTCGCATTTGTCATGTTAACCGGTTGCTTTTTGAATTATGATGCATTTTGATCGAGTAAAGTTCCGTCATTTGTTGACAATTTATTGGCATCGTAAATATAGTAAGACTGGCAACAAAAAATACATGCAATTTTGAGTAGGGGGAGAGCCGCTGAAGCGTTATTACATTCTAAGGAACTGAGTTCCCTTTCGCTCTCAAACACAATTGACATGTAACCGAATGCCTGTTGATTGATTGGAACTCGGGGTGAGGCTTTGAAGCTTTGATTTTTAAACCTTTACCTTATCGTTCGATTGGAGCGCATTATCATTGCAATGAAACTGAATTTTTGAAATCATTTACTGTTAAATTAACAAAAGATTGGATAGATCTTGTTTAATGAATCGTTATATGGACCTTTCCATACAATCTTATGCGAACTATTAGATGATGGTTGAAGCTAGTAAGTTGTTGCACAGGTTTAAATAAATCTTTTATATCGCATGCTACAGATTCGATCCGAGCTACATCCGAAAAATATATTTGACTGAATTATTATGATATTCCTATCGTTTGCTTCCCAAATATAGTGTATTGCGCATATTATTTAATTACTAGTCGTTCTCTGCTAGAAGACATTTTTCAATATAAATGCGAAATTTCAAGGTTTCTCTCACAAGAAAATTTATTTTCGTTAAATAATTTCATTTCATTGTGAAGATTTAGTATACAGATCACAACTTCTTTGGTCTTTGGTTAGATGAATATATGATTGATGAGATATTTGAAGATTATTACTACTACTACTACTACTACTAGTACTTTTAACTTTCAATATCCTACTTATAAAGTAAAAAGATTACAATCAGATATGCAAATATATTTAATAACGCCGGTGTGAGAAACTTTCCCACTTTAAAAGGGTAAACAATCAAATCTAAAATGAAGGCAAACTTTACCTAACGTTTCAATCTTTTGCATGGTAATCATCATCAAATACTCTCATCTCTATCATCTTCCTTTCGCTTTAGCTATGATGTCATTTATTTTTTTTTTTTGCGCGATATTTATTTTAAATACAACGCCTTAATGTATAATTTTCTCGTTTTTTTTTTTTATTTATTGCAAAAGAAGATTTCTTTGAATAATTCATACACACTGAAGGGGAAAATACAAAAATATAAAAAAATAAGCAAAAAATCAGCATTCGCATGATATATAATATGTGTGCTTCTCTTAACATGGGGAGGAGGAAATTGTAAAGATTTTAAAAATCTCATACAAAAAAAACAAAAAAAAATTCTCACATATTTTAAAGATACAAAAAGTTCCTCTATTATCATTATTCTCATCCTCATTATGATGCCGTCGTATATTATGTAATATATTATGTATGCAATTTATATACAAGTGTATACTGTACATAATTACAGACATACATATCCGTTTTTAGTTTCATAATAAGTCCATGCATACGTGCAAAGTGCAAAGTGTTTCATTTGGCCTTAGCTTTGTATGAGACGCTATTAAAGTATTTTATGTGCAAAACGATGACTCCATCTAGAGATTTTTTCAAAAATTTCCTACGCCCGTTAGCAAAGTAACACACTGTCTTATGGCGATAACTACATAGCTAGGAGGTAGAACGACGTACCACTATGCATGAATTGTTGCTTACATCAAAGAAAATACATTCGTTGTTTGACAACATTTATGTCCACTGCAGAATGTTTATGACGTTTGTTTGCTTATTTTGCATAGAAACAGCCAAAGGAAATCCAATAGACTGAATTCAGTCTTCTTTACCTGCTTCCTACAATGCAATCGAGATCTCGATCGAGATCACGATCTCGAGATCGTCATTTTTCATAAATTGATAAAATATTTAGCAGAAAACTCGGAATATTTCTTTCTTTTTTTTTGAAGTACAAAGTCCTGCAGAATTTTTGGTAATTCGTACGAATTCGTAAGAAAATTGCAATTAAACTCTTTAATGTAACACACAACAGTCAATCGAAAGTGAAAAATCTCTTATTTGATATTTAATCGAGCAAAGCAAAGTGCTTTGAGACTAACAGCCGTTTTCTGACCCCATTATGGCTGCTCACAAATCATAAGAAAAGAGGAAGAGTGACTTTGCATGAAATTTGGCAGGGCACATATACCGGAGCAATAACCGAAGCTTTACAATATTTCGATAATAATTTTGCTATACAACAGGGTTGCTAAGTCTCGAAGACCACAAAAAAAAAAAAACTAATGATGGGCCAATTTTTAGTTTTTTATGGCAGAAATAAACGCAGAAGAATCATAAATTCTTCGACAAAACAGAAGAACGAAACCTTTTAAGAATCGATTAGATCTGACTTTTTTCAAGTTTAATTTCCATAAAGGGCCGCTTTTAAAGACATGTGCCCGAATATAACATTTCGACTTATTCATTATTATTATGATTGCATGTGTATAGGTCAAGTAAACTTTCGCATATTACGGAGGCCGCGCAGCATTCATTAATCACAATGAGGTTGTGACTCAAGGATGTTATTTTTCCAGATAATTTTATGTTTGCATAGAGCTTTTAATTATTGTGCGTTTTTTTTTTTTTTTTT
>KK502434.1:128813-153355 GCA_000688735.1 Glossina austeni | reverse complement strand
TATTTTTTTTTTTTTTTGTTTTTTTCATAAAAAAGTCTTGTTAAAGCGAACAGATTAAAAAGAACCTTTTTCAACTGAACTTCCCCTTTTTTTGGGCTCGCAAACTCTTCATTTCAATGTTTGAAAAGACATTTTTTTTTTTTTAATCTTATAATTTTCAATTTGCTCGGCTGCTACAGGCGAATGTCGGGCAATCTTAATGTTATTGTTCAACATCTAAGAGACGTGTCATAAAAAGGTAGGATAGACGTACCCTACTTAACTTAACTATATTCAAATGTCGCGTTTTTTTCAGAGTTTAGGGTATTCTACGTATTCGTTTCGCATCTGCGTATGTTGGAAAAAGAATGAGAATAAAACGTATTGTACGTTATAGAAATTTATGCGTGGATCATGCGCACATCAGATAAGAGACAGTAAGAAAGTTGAAGTCTTAAGCCGGTGTAAATTAAAAAAAAAAAAAAATTCATACAATTTTTTTCTCTCTTTAACTTTATTATTTTATTTTATCATCACTTATTAAGATTACATGTAATAAAAACAGTTTAGTAAAATGTGAATTAAATATACGGCAGCAATGAAAATGAATATTTTTTTATCGCATCTTGTTATGTACATTGTTAATAACGAGAGCGAGACGCCAGTCGTTATTGCTTAAGCAAAAATATAATTTTCTTTAGATAATGTATATACCATAGCTTTCCATTAGCGCAAGATTGTCTTGAAAACTCACTGATGACTCATGCACTCTTCTCCCCGGAACGATTGTTCTTCCTCGTATCTCTTTCCTTTCTTTTTTCCACATACTACAGCATACATTCGCAGCGGAAAATTGCATAATATTCTTTCATGGATTCTTTTCAAAGAGAAACAAAAAAAAACATTTTATTTTGGTTTAAAGCGAATCTTCTAACACCTATTACCAGCTCTTAATGAAAGCGGAAATATAGTTTGGAAATATAAGACTAGTAGGTACAACACCGGGCGATATAACAGCATTACCGAAACAAAAACATGCTACTTTAATTACTGTTAGGCGCTACTGCTTTAGTTTAGCATAATATATTTAAAGCATCAAATTTACTTCAAAATTTTAATAAAATACTTGCAAAGGGCCGGCTTACATATTTCAAAGCATCTGACATGTAGGTAAGCATATGGCGACACCAAGCTCACAATTAAGGATATATGCGCATATATGGACACACATATACTTTTTTGTGGTCCGAAGGGTGTCTTTCTACCTACGGTATAAGCACATGACAAATTTTATACGAAGGATATGAAAATGAAAGAAAAATGTGTAGAGAGTTCTGCTCTGACATACTGAAAATATGTTAAAACCGACCAAGAGACCAAATAGAGAGTTGTGTTTATCTCATTCATAAACACAAGCATGCTTGCTTTCATTTGCAATGCATTTGCAACTGTAACGCAGGAATTGTACAGACCAATGCTGCAAAGTACTGCTTGGCATTAAAGAGCTTTTAAGCATTTTCGCAAATGACATAAAGGAACAGAAAATAAAATTGAAATTATTTACGTACATTTTTGGAATTTTATCAAACAAATATCCCTTTGCTTTCATTTCGAATGTTTTCTGTGACTTTAATTGAAAGAGCAAAAAAAAATTCCATCCCTAGTTACGTATGGTTTAATAAGTAGAAAAGTCATCCTAGCCTTTCGGGCGCATTTTACCACGCGGCAAAATTCTTTCTATTAATTGCGAGCCTCTCAGTTGACCGGCAAGAACGAGTTTGAGGATTAAACATTTATTTGAAAAGAATTTCGAATTCATCCCATTTCGTATCGTTCGCCGTTATCGTTGATATCGGCTGCTGAAAAATTTTTTTCAATCAATAATTTTCGTTTATTCCTTTAATAGGGGAAATAGGGAATTTCCTTGAAGGTGAAACAGGTCCGTTTTCACGTTTAATTTCTGAAAGTAAATTGAGAAAATTCGTTTCATTCGTTGACTGGTCTACCTTCATACTTGGTAGTCTTAGATTCAATAAGAATGCTTAAGGACAGAAATGAATGCATAAACCCGCAGGGTAAAAGTGGGTGACTTGATTGAAGTGATATGTATTTCTTAAGGCATCTGTCATGCCTTTTTTTTTGTGGCAGGATAGCAAAATTAGTACAATATCTCTTTCAAGCGGTCGAAGCATACAATTGAAAAGATTTATCAAGTTAATGAGAATGGAATTCAAAAAGAAGAAGCAGTAGAAGAACAATAAAAGGAAGAATAAGAAGAGCAAGGAAATCTATAACGTAAGGATAACCTTCCTTTTACTCTATTAGCAAAGGAAGACCCGTCTGGTCTGTCTACAATACTTAGTAATTCCCATTAAAATCTATTTATGCTCCATAAAGTAAATAGTGGTTTTTGATTATCGGATTAATTAAACCGGTATGCTGAATAAATTTTCCCATTTCCTTTCATTTCTTTGTCTACCTGTTGATCCCAGCAGTTCCAATGCTGATAATTGCAAAACTTGAGGTCTAAGGATAAAGTTTAGCTCATTTATTCTTAGGTTCGGTATTAGAGATTAATTTGAACAATTCTACAAAGTTATGCACAGACAAATGGACAGACAAAAAGGCGGACATGTTTAGGTGCATTCAAAATTTGAAACTGGTCAAGAATTTGTATACTTTATCGGGTTTTTGAAGCTTGTTTCTACGTGTTATAAAGATATTGAAAAAATAGTTAAATTTTGATACACTATAGTATTGGGTAGGCGTGGCGAATTTTTTCCATTTTTGTGCGAAAATGCTACAGCAACGCCCATAGAATATGCGTTCAAATTTTTGTACATTTACTTGCTATATTTTGAGTAATGGGCGAAAAAGCAATTTTTCATTCCCTTTGAAAAATAAAAGTGTTCTCAGTTTACGTGGTGTTGTGGGCGTGTCCTTCAACAGATTTGCCTCATTTTCAATACCAACTTGCGTGCAAGAACTTCCAATGATTTTGCCAAATTTGAAGTCGATAGTTTCATTTTGGCGACCAAGAGAATGTTTACAACAGACATTACACAGACGGACAGACGGTCACACAAACAAACGGACATGCTTAAATCGATATAGAATTTGATGCTAATCAAAAATATATATATTTTTCGGGATCTCTGATTCTTTTTTCTGGGCGTTGCAAATGAATATGAACCCCTCGTCCTTCGGTGATGGGTATAAAAAGACCAAACACAAATAAAAAGGCAAATAAAAATGAAAAACAAGTAATATATTTTCAAGGGTGACTTATAGACCATGCACGATACCGGTTTGACCCCTCTCACTTATAGCCATGTTCTGAACACCGTTACAAACGCAGCCTTGTCAAATTTTTTATAATAAAACTGATGTCGGAGCACTTTCTTATGACTATTCTTTCGGAATATCAAAATTCACGCAAAATTAAAACAACTGTAACAGAAATACATAATATTTTCTTTTTCGGCTAGTGATCGATCACAACGTCCTTAACATTAATAATAATAAATACCTAATAACCATCCCTTAAGGCGCTATGGAGGCCTTCTTATCTTGCTAGAGCTTAATATTTATATTTGCATGTTTTCATGATCTATATCCGGTCATGTATGCTATAAAACTTTTGCTAAGTTATTTTCCGCAAATATATTTAACTATTTTTTAGACAAGAGAGAAAAGATTTGAAAAAATGTTCATTATTGCAGTAATTATAGTTTAGTATAACTAAAGTAGAAAATAATGTTAACATTTGTATGCAAACAACGTATTACTACAACGCGCTACTTTAACTAAAAATCTTTTGTCTAAGGTTCAACCAACTTGAAAATAAATTTTCCGTAAGTAGGCAGTTTATTGTTTGTGAAAGAAATATATATATATATATATATATTTATATATACATTTCAAATATTTTCATACAATTTTAATTTATTTCAATCTTATAACAGCAGTGGAAAGACCAAGATGTGCGATCGATCACGTTTTTGTTAAATTTTTACATTTAATTTAATAACACGCTTTTCAAATATTTTTTAAAAAATTATATGAAAACGTGCTAATTAATTATTAAATAAAATGTATAAAATTATTTGTGTGTGTGTGTGTTTTTTTATTTAACTGTAATAACATAGTTTTTCCACACAAGCTGTTGTTGTTGCGGTTGAAGCTGTAAAGTATGACCGTAATTTTCACTTAAATATTTATAAACCGCTAATTATCAGTAACGAAATGATTTAAAGCAGAGAAAAATATTAAAAAAAAAAAAAAAGAAAAAAGAAAAAAGGAAAAAAGCAACACAACAAACAACGACTAACGGTTGCAAATATAAACTTACTATGAAGGCAATGAAGGCAAAATCGCGCTCGCTCGCTCGCTCGCTCGCTTGCATTCATTCATCTGCCAAGTAAGATCAACTCACACAGTCAGTCAGTCATTCATTTGCAATGAATACGCTATGCAGCAATTTGCAACGGCAACAGCAACTTTTAAAACAATTAATGGCGCCAATTGGCTGTAACTCGTTTACCAGACATACGTACACACATAAATTTAATAACGTTTTCTGTTGCTTTTGTTCTCTTCGAATCCGATCATTGTGATAGTAGTGTGATGGGATGGTGCCGGCACTAGTGCTGGTGCTGATGTCGCTGCTCTCATGCTGATGGTAATAGATGTTCCGTCCGTATGAGTGCAAGTTCAGCCAAGCAACTACCATCATTCAAACAGCGTGTACAGTAAGCGTGTAACTGGCTAACGTAAACATGATTATTTTGAAATTTAATACGCGTACACAACCTTAACTAAATACCCACCAAAAGAGCATTTGTAAGCATTTTTTTAACAGTTTCTTCCCAAAAAAAAAAAAAAAATGGAAAATTTGAGGGATAGCGATGTCTTAACTTCTCGCTAAGTTATTAGAGGAAGTGGATATCTTTTCTTCGTCCCCAGGCTCTCTGACTCAAAATGAGAATTGATATGGATATTGGAAGTTTGGTCGAACCACATAAAGAACCATGAACTTCAATAGATTTGTGTCAGTAATTATCGCTCCATGAAAACGGCGCTAAATAACACTAAAAAACCCACGTTATTATGAGAATTCGTAAACTACTTCAGGACAAACGTGCTTATCTTACTTGTAAATATATGCACTTTTCTCTATTTTCATATGACCTTCAGCATGTTTGGCAGAAGAGTATATTAAGATTACACAAATATAAGAAGGGCTTTACCCAACCTTTAGCATATTGCTTCCTTTGAAAGCGTTCTCCGAATCTACTTAAGGCCGTTTGCCTGTGCGTCCATCCGTCCGTCCATCCATCTTGGATAGCACGCAATCAAACTATTAATCAAGAGGTTCAAGTACACCGCTGAACCACTCTCACGCTTTGAGTCGTAAACTGAAACTGTTTTGTACCCAAGCTACGAGTCTTTATTGTCAAGATATTTCGATAAAACTTTGTGCACGCGTATGTTTTATTCCTTGCCTGAATGCTATTGCAAATGAATTGAAACGAGGCATTTTTACGACCGCCCTTATTAAAAACGTTCTATTTTGAAAAAATCCTTTTATGACAAAAATCGGTTAAAAATAGTACTTTGCCTTGTTAGGTGAGAGTGGAGAACTTGGATAGGATGACACAAATTTTGCGAAAAAAATAGCTGAGTGATTCCGACATAGTGGATGGAGGTAAAAAATATGATTCGGGTAAGGAAGTTTTTTGATGAACCGTCTTCGCTACATACGTCCCTTCATTCGAAGAGTCTTTCCATGGCAAAAAGCCGTCAACTAATAATCCAGAGTCAAAAGAGTCATTTGGCAAAGAAATTAATTGTGCCGAATTTGTAGGTCTATTTGTTAGACCCCACTCCATAGGCGAATTCTTACGAAAAATAAGTCCTTTTTCTTCTTTTTTTTTTAAACGACAATATTCCATAACCAGAACCATGTGTCCCATAACCACAACCTTATGTTCTTTGACAAAAATATAGAAAAAATTAAGTCTTTACCACGTCATATATAGCCTCTTATATAGGGCTTTTCTGAAATTCCTTATTTTTATTGAATTCTTAACTTTGGATTGAACAGAGTCGGCCTTGCTTTTGACTACAGTGTCTTGGCCGGTTTAATTTCACGATTCGTTATTCGTATTCGAACGGCATTTGGAAAATTTTTTCTGGAACGGATACGGTTCTTCATGACCTCAGAGAACGCAGCTTTGGTGCATTGCTGCAACTAATTCGCAAGAAAACTTTTGAAAACTCCTCTGCCCCAGTAAGTTTTCAAATCGAAGTAAAGCAAATGTGCGAGGGTCTAACAGTAGCATATGCGAACAAGTCACATAACAGTAAAATTTGAAGGTTTAGATGTAAATGTATTGTAATAGCATTTAATAACGCCTCAGAAAATAAGCTTATTGGGCAAAGGGGAAGAACTTGTTAGAGCTTTGTTTTGGTTTGTAGGTTTTTGTAACCTTAAAAATCGTATTTGTTTAACTCATACATGCGCACAATATATGTGAATATGCACTGTATGAGTTCTTACTATATTACAGTGACGGGGAAAAATGATGCAAATATAATTTTTAAATTCGAAGGCTTCAAGCAAGACTTCAGAGGGACGTTGAGTACCCTGCGCCCCTACACCACTTATCATAAAAAGGTATATTAAGCTTACGCTTCCAACACAGATGGACTTGAGACAGACCTACCTTCTATTACAGCGATCTATTCAGAATTACTTTCTGAATCGGTTTAAGCTTTTCTGTCTCTCGCCCCAGCTGGACGTTTTGCTTTCTTGTGTTCAACCTATACATGTGATAGTTCGATAAAATTTGCTACACTGACGTGTTTTGGCACAACGACTATGAAAAATGGTTCGGATCGAACCACTCTTCCGGCCACTTCATATATAGCGCCCCTTTTTGAAAAGTGCAGAATAGCTATGATGAAATAGGGCGATGTAGGGTATTTAATGGCGAGAAGTGGCCTGTTCTTGGTTTGTGTAATAGTCGGTAGAAACTCCTATAATAGGCAAACGTTGACTAGTTTGGGAATCATCCTATCTATCTGCCTTCAGCGTTATCAAAGTAGTCCTTTAACACTTTGTATTTTATTGGTTTTCTCACTTGTCACTAACTTCTTAATAATTAGACCCTACACCACTTGTGGCACAGGGTATATGAGGGTATTGCGGACGTACGTAACACGCAGAAGGGCTTGAGATAGACTCACCTTTTATTATATCGATCGATTCAGAATCGTAATCTGAATTGACCTGAGCCTGTCTGATGTCTGTTCATGTAGGTTTGTGTTCAAGCTACAGGTCTTTAATACAGTGACGTGTTTTTGACCCAAGGACGAACGCTATTGAAAATGGTTCGGATCGGTCCACTTTTTCGAACTTTCCACTCCACAGTGGTTAAGTAGTAGTATTTCGGGATTCTAAAGGGGTATAAAAACTGTGCACCGGACTGGGCAATTTTCGAACCGCCTCTAATATTATGAAAACTGAAATTCATAGGACAAAAAAGTATAATTTTCAGTGCTTTATGATGAAAATTATATCATAATAGTAATTCAGTATAAAAAAAGCTAACTGTACCAAATTGGGACCATCTCGGTTTATTTTTTGGATTCTACCATAATAAGGTTTTCAAGCCAATTGAATCTTTTGTAGAGCAGAAAAGTTTTAATATGTGCGGATGAAAATTGACCCATAATATTATAGGGATTTCACACAAAAATGAACTCTACAATATTTGGACTATTTACGCCTATTTTTGGGCCCTGCCGTATGTAAGGATTACACAAATTCGCAACTAAAACATTTGCCTTTATGTGGAAAGAAGATATAATTTTTGTGTTGTAGAATAAAAATAAGAATTATGTTAGACAATGTCGTGTGCGGTATTTAAAGGTCGGCCTTGCCCGACTATAATGTTCTTACTTGTTTCAAAAAATATAATGTCGACGTAGAAGTTGATAAAAGACGTACGATGTCGACAATGTGTCATAGGAGTGCAAAGTGTTATGGCGGCAAAAGAAGCAATTGTTTAGAAATTTCCATCAAAATCTTCAGAAATAAAATCTTTCAGCAAAAATCTCACGTATAGATTTTCCAAAAGAAAAATACTAACATTTTGTGTTATATTGCGAATAATAATTCAACAAAAAAATATAAAGTTTTTACACTTTCGTGGTATGCAATTGTTCGAATATGGGAGCGCTTTATAGCCGTCGATATTGAATAACTTCGATCGTAATACGAATATTTGCGCGACTACAATTTTACGATGGAAAGATTTTTCTTCCACGCATACTTGATCGACAGCTGTCAGCTTGCTACGCATTACAGCAAGTCGATAACCGCCTGCTATCTAGTTTACTCAATGTCGACAACTATGCGACATATTTTACGACTTTTTCAAATCTTTGAAACGTTGTTTATCATCAGTGAAAAAAAAAATTATAATATATTGGAGGGGTTTTGAAGCAATGGCTGGCTGTTGTTCAATTGCAGTGATGGCATGCACTTTTGTTTAAAAACTAAAATTTTTCTTATAGGAGAAGGCAACTAAAAAATAAGAATTGTGTGATCTACCAAGTGCAAGAAAACACGTGTGCCAGATTAACTCATTGGAGTTCATTTTACTGTTTTCTCTATAAGTATAGGAATTGCTAGATGCAAAGTTTAGTAATTTAATATGAAGGCATTGCCAGCTTAACATATCTGACAGGTTGCATTAGAAGATATCAATAAGAAAAGACGGAATTTCCCCTCAAACTTTAGCCACGAACTGCAAAACGCTACAGAGACATACATTTCAACATTTTCTTATTGAAACATTTGAAATGAATTGTGTAGTCGTCTTTTTTCTCAGTACTGTGTATGCTTGAAAAAACGTTGCCGTACGATTTGAGCTAACTGCCTCATTGAGCTTGACTTGTGGCTTTCGGTTTGTGGCTTCATTGACTCGATCTTGCAATTGTTTAATTGAACTATGTATGTGTTACGTTGATGCTATTTTTTGTTCGTTTGTTTGTTTAACAAAGTGTGCTGTTATCAATTTAATTGCTTGCAACTAACGACTTTAAACGAAAAGAATTTCAACTGAATGACATGATGAACACGATACCGAAAGGAAAAATAAAAGAAAATGTTTTACTGCATGTACTGATGTTGTTGTTGCATTTGGTGGTTGGATAATTAACGTGAGATATTAAGCGTGAGAGTTTTGTGATTTCAAATATAAAAAAAAAATAAATAAATAAATCGCTTATTTTCTTTCTCACCTTTAATTAATTACAATCGATTCATTTATATTATATTTTATTGCTGTTTGGATACAATTTACAAAAGACAAAAAAAAAAAAAAATTATGTCGGGTAACATTTCCGTTGCCGTACAATGCACATCAAATGAGAAACATATCGCAAATTTTGTTGTTTCTAGTTAATTATCATAGCTTTTGCTTCGAATTTGTGATCAGTAGTATTAGTGTGATGCGGTAATCGGTAAATAGTATATCGTTTTGGACGAGTATTATTTCTCAAATATCGCATAAATTTTCGCCTTCGGCCTTTGCTGCCTGTGGTAAAAGTCAGACTCAGCTTCTATTACACCAATCAATTTAGGGCCTTTTTCTCAAGCAACCTATGTCTATGTCTGTCTGTCCGTTCAATGTTAGCCTACGAATTTTTGCATTCAATTTGCAAGCCATCAACTTCGCAATTTCGGTTAGCATTCGCTTCAGAAGTTCCGCTACTCATTTAAGATGGTTTGCATGAACACCTGAACTTGAACTCTATTTCGTATTTGAACTTAAAATTAATTATTGTTGAAGAAAATTGTGCAGCAACACATTTCTGGCTCAAATATCGATTAAAATATAGATAAAAACGGATTAGATGTAGTCGCTTACGACGAGTTTCGTAGACTTGAAGAGTGGCTTTCTAAAGAAGTATTTCGATTTTGGTGAAGTTTTCCGCTGTCGAGTCGCTAGCACAAAGTCGGTGTTCGCAGATTCAAATCTCAACGCGGTTGACAGCACCTGGTTGTAATTGCAGTGAGTGCTTAATCAGTAAGGACGTAATACTTGTTAATTGGCCGCGCATCTACTAGACTGCGGTCTTTTTCTGTCCCTTTCTTTGTTTCCCCATTTCTTTCTGATCAGCCCCCTGTTAGCCTTATAGGGGACATCCCCTGAGTGATTGTTCACATTGAATGCCATTATTAGTTTAAACAGTCGAGATAAATTTTGAAGTGATTAGTCTGACAATCAATCAATCAATTATTTCCTTAAAATTTTCCAGCGTTTTCAATGAGTTCGAAGGCGATACGCGATTTTCTCAATCCCTCAATAGGAGGGCAAAATTGCGAAGCGGACAAGATCAGGAGAAATCTCTGCCACATTACTAATCTACTAACCAAAGCGTGCCGCTACTTTTTTGACAGAATGTGTACACACCGACACACACACACACACACGCGCACGCGAATGCTCATCGCTATGAAATACTATGTAAATATTGAATGGACGAATAGATATGAAAAGATGACGTCATGATAGTGTTTTTTTTTCCTTCTCCTTCACCGTCGAGCACAAGTGTAAGATTTATGCGCTGAGAAGAGCAGAAAAGAATGAACTCACCACGATTATCTTAAAGTATAGCGATTGCTTTATTTCCGAAGAGGAGAATGTGATGAAATTTTTAGGTATAACACACCATACAACCACTTGACTGACTGATATTAATGTTGAAAGCTGTTTAGTCTATGTCTCTGATGCTACGCATTATTGTTGTTTTTATTATATATGTTACTCTTGTAATTTACATACAAATATATTGCAAAAGTTTTTAGAACTTTTTCTATTTTCTGTTTTTGTTTTGCTTTTTTTCTTTTGGCACACGATCATCTGTACGCTGCTTGTTTGTATGTTCGCTTTCGAAACGTTTGTGGTCAATAATGACCAGACGTTAGCTGTAGCTTTTGCTTACATACATATATATATATATATATATGTATATATATATACATATATTTGCATGTTTACTGATCTCTGTCATGCTTGACAGTCAGTGGGATTGTAGTTATGGTCGTTTACACGAATATCTATATGCGGGCGCTTGACGATCAAGATGAGTGTGATAACCGCATAATTTATTTTAGTTCTGTTTATAATATCGACCGACGGTGACGCATTCTTCTTTTCTCCAAGCGATATGTTTTTAAATTCTAGTCAATACATGCAGTGCTAACTCTGTGTTCTTCTTATTATTCTTATTTTTTTTTTTTTTTAATATTTAGATTTTTTTACTTCCACCCCTCGTTTGTTGTTTTTTGTTTTTTTTTTTTTTTATATTTAAAAATGTCTACCATTGTTTTTTTTTCGACAGCAATGAAAAATAAATCAAAAAATTAAAAAAAAAAAAAAAGACAAAATTTTTTTTTGTGTATTAATGAAAAAAATATAAGGAAAGAAAACTTTCAAAAATTCCAAAACTTAAAGAACTTCGTGCATGAAAATTTCAAAACAAAAAAAAGAAGAAAGTGTGTGCAAATTTCATTAAAAAATTCCAAATGCATTAAACCAATAATTGGTTTTTAAAATTATATTAAAACAAAAATTCCATCGAATTCTCTGATAGGCATATGCGTGTATCAAAAAGGAGACAATCGGTCAAAACACAGCAATCAGTCTTTAAAGGAATATTTCTAAGGCTTTGTTTGTTATGTTTTTTTTGTTGGTTGGTGCGGTCCTTTTTTGCGCGCAGTCATATGCCAGACGTACTTAGCGAAGTGAACTATCAGAAAGTATGCATCGTAGACGTCGACGTTTACATCACCACCATCAATATTATCCTGCAAATTATTGTACTCAATCTATTCGCCATATACGATATCGTTCGCCATTAGTTCACGCTGATCATAGAACAAACGCTGCTCACTCGAAGTCACGGTCTCGGTACTTTGAGATTCACTATTGCGTTCATTACGATGTTTTCGGTCAGGTAGAGGTGCGTTTGCAGAAGAATGCTCGTAAACGTTGCACGACTTCTCAGAAACGTCAAAGGAAACATTGGGATACATTTCCCTATCATCATCATCGTCATCATTTACTGTTAGAAAATTTCTCTGATAGTTTATGTAGCAAATCGTCGAGCGATCAAACGATTTTTATTAAAAAGCAAAAATGTGAACCCCACGATGAAACAATTGTCGTCAATGATGATTATTATGATAATGCAGTTCTGCGTACTTGTGAAAGAGAATTTCGTGTAATTTCTTCAGTGCGGCTAAAATGTGTTAATTTTCATAAACAAATTTTCAATCATAACATCGAAATGGAAACATTACGTGATAGCAAAAATTTAAAGGAAATGAATTATGATTACGTCAATTGCGCTATGGAAGCTAAAAAAAGTCGAGAATTTCAAAAAATCGACAACATTTCCAATGAAAATAATGACATAAGCGGTAAGTGTAAAGAGCAAATAAAGAAAAAAGAATACAAAAAAGCAATGAAAGGAAATATGACGGACACAGACAAATGAGGTGAACTAAGTTATAGAATACACGTTTGATGTCTAATTTCCGATTTCTAATTGACAAGTAATAGTATGGTAAAGTAGAGTACATTGAAGCACTAATGGCTGTCGACACATCAGGCACACAGGTCTGGTAAGGAAATTAAGTTTTTTAAATTGTGAAATCCACCTTGGTTTCCTTCTAACCACAGGAGTTTGTTCTGTATATTTCAAACTGCCTTAGCGGGATTTGGAAAATCATTTTCTCCCCAATATTTATAAAGCTAAGCAAGTTTTTTATAACACTTCGGACAGATGTTGGCATTGCCGATGGAATTTTGTCTCAGATATTCAAAGCGGAAGAAGCTATTTTTATGAAGGTGAAGTCATGGCGTTAGTGCTCAGTTCTTGGGTCCTTTTTTGTGTAGTACACATATTGTTATATGAATGAAGATAATGAAGAAACATTAGTGGTGCTATGTCGCTTCGAAGAGTGCTTGGCCGGAACGATTTGCCTTAAAAATGGGTCTTTTAGTTTTCTGAACTTTGAATAGCTCCCCGGGAAAAAAGTTTTTAAGGTCGCAACAATTAACCCTGAAATGGCTCCATTCTAGACTTAATTGCAGAGCTAAAGTTCACGAGGACAAAGACTGGAAAGTCTGCCTCAAGCAAACAAGCAAACACAACATCGAAAAAGACATGGATCCAGAGAAAATTGTACTAATAACGAGTGGCGATCGCGATTTACAATTCAAAGCATTTCGTTTTAAGACGATTAGGATAATAAGGAATCCAAGCCAAAGATGGTATATCTTCACCATTATCGAGGAAATATTTATACTAAGATTGCTTTTCCGATTGCAATCACCAGGAATTTGCTTCAAATTTTTTATATAAAACTTTTATGCACGAGCCATAAACCTGAACTGGTAAGCCAACGCAGTTAAGCATGTCATTCAGTCCCTTTCGTTTCCCGTTACGGCGGCCCTTCATTTGCATCTTTTGGGATCTCTTGAAGATTGCAAAAAATAGAAAGTTCCGTTTTAATACGATCGGCCTTATTGTTCGGAAATATCCTCTAAAAACGAAGGCACCCTCGTGGTTAAAAAATGTTCATTCGTTCGTTTTGAAAGAAAGCAGATCAGTTGAGAAGGCAGATTGTTTCAAACGTGAACATTGGTGTCAAAGAAGAGCACATAAAAAGTGTTTGTGTGTGTGTGCCTGTGTAAGTGTGCTTATTTTTTTCTTTTACTAGTCGAGCCGGAGTTAGAAATCTTCCAAACGTACTGCCCGTACGTGCAAAATTCGCGGTTCGCCATCTATTGCGCCTACGTGCTAAACCTACTCCCCACACACAATTCGTCGACCACTTCCCTTGTCGGCACAACAGTTAGGTATTTCTTCGCGGAGGCTTGTTGCTACTAACTCGCTTCGTTTGGTGGCATCTTGGTTGATGCGCTTATTGATTTCCACCACCTGTGCTCTTCTCTCTGCCTTTCTATACGCTGCAGTTCTTGAAACACCTTTGTTACAAAAGCATTTACGGCACTTCACGCTGTCCTGCTGCTAATCATGATGTTGACAATATTGTCCGATTCGGTTTGGGGCCGTCCTTGCTCGAAATATTGCATGTCGACCATCCTCCTCTATCTCAGCACACAACGCCGAGTTGTCTACGACGCAGTAGTTCTTCTTGCCACCCTTCCTTAGCTCTCCGATGGCGACGACATCGGCTAAAAGTTTCGCCATATGTTTTATGGCTATGTGTGTGTGTGTGTGTTGTGTTTGGCATCTGGTCTGTATATGTTGTAAATCAAGTTCAAAATGTGCTTAATCAACTTTTTTATATATTGAAAAATTCTAACTTGACAGACGAAATGCCACGAGTGCACACACACTGATAGTTTGATAAAAATATTTATTGAAGATATCTAAAATTTAATTAAAACAAATTCTATTAAATTAAATTTTGGCAAATTTGTATGCCTTTGTGATCACGGTTAACCTCAACTTCATTTATTCGCTGAAGACAGTTCTTTAGTTTGAATAAATTTTAAATATTTTCGAAACGTAATTAAAATTAAATTAATTTAAAATTCGCATTTTTAAGATAATCGGTAGTCTTTAGAGGAATGCGCTATATGGAAGGCATTAACGCCTACTACAACAATAATTAATGCATGTAATTAGAAATTGATTAAAAAAAATAATTCTGAAAATTTTCACTTCCTGAGCGTTATTTAATTTCGACCGGAAAAATAGTAAATCCATGCTTACCTCAAAAATATTAGCAAAATTATTACTACCGTTAACAGTTTTACTGTAGATTTTTTCAAAATATGTTTAGTTTGAGTCTAACATACTTAGGAGCCATACTAACCGCATTGCCAATGCATATATATATAGATTAGTCGAAAAAACATTAATTTAATGTAATTCGGGTAATCATCGGGCATTGTATCAAATGTTCATTTATTTCTCTTCTTTACGTTCAAATTTACATAATATTGTGTATAAATTTTTTTTTTTTTTTTTTTTTTTTTTTTAGTTTTGTAAAACAAACACATTTTTTTTTAGGGAAAAGTTTTATCGGTTGTTTTCAATATTTATTTTCCCATACATACGCCATATATATCGTAAAACGACATTTCGAAGGAGACGTAAGGGTGTTAACATTAAAACTGACCTTGAAGTGGTTAAAAATAAGCCTGTGCATGCCTGACATGAACGCCTATGCATATATGCTTAGTATGTGTACACAATTTCTTGGCATTGGATTATTCTATGTTCATATTGTTTTATAACCTATTCACTAAAGATATGTTAAGTAACAGTAGATGTTTGTGACGCAGAAATATATTCAGCAAGGATTTGATAGCCCATAACTATCCCTCATTAATGCAATGTATTCAATGTATTTAACGGTGCCCGGCATGTCAATCCGTCCAACTGCCATCTGTAGATAATGTCATATATATTCTTAACTCATATCGGCAAAGGAATTTCGAAAATGGAAGCTGGACCATCATCACCTGCAAAAGAATAAATATCGTTAAGAAAATTAAAGCTACAAAGAGTTATGCAGCTACATACGAGCATTGATTCGTCTATGAGCAAAAGGTTTCGGTTGTTAAAAATATTCACTTTGAACTTTTTTTTTTCTTTATGAATGCTTACTGGAGGCAAGTCTACTATAGGTGTAAAGACATGAGAATGTGGAGGAAGAAAGAAGCGGGCAAGGAAGAGGAAACTGCGGCCCAAGTGCATGCCCGATAGTGGAGGGCCATGCTTTTATCAATCAAACTAAGGACTACTCCTTTATTAATCGAGGCTATGCCTTTATCAATGGAGCATTCACTGTAACTCCGGCCACACGGCACGGTCAACTTTCGCATTGGACGAGCGTTGCTGCACGAGCATGGCGACGTGATAGTCGCGATTTTCATTTACCATTGTACTACGGTTGGTAGCCGTCGCATATAATAGGTTCACGTTAAGGCGGTCCTTGTTTTTTGCTTCTAAGCTATATCAAGGATAACAAAATTCTTCTTCTTCTGCTTCTTTTAGTAAGAGTTAGTAAGGTTACTAAAGCTCTGAAATTTTGAAATATCTTTCATGGTCTTTATTATACAATTAACAAATTATCGCTCTGTATATAGTGTTTACTATGTCTATGCACGTTGTGTTTTCTTATCGTTTTCTAAAATACGGTGGCATGCTTACTGCGCTGATAGGACTGAAACACATGTTATGTTACGGTTATGAAATAATATAGTTTTGCTTCAATAGTTATTTTTGTCTTGATAAATGCAATAGCATACAATATTGCTTACCAAGATCCAACATGGATTGCTTTTGCTTTAACGCCATGAATTTTTGGCAGAAGATATTTTTTCCAGAAACTTTTGAAAAGAAACAGTAAAAGAAAATAGTGCGGATATCATCAAAGCATTCGATTTACGATAAATATAAGGATCTTTGTTTCGTTTAGTTATCTTAAACAGATTTCGTTTTCTTATTAGATTTTTTTTTTATATATTCTGCCAAGAAAATTGTGCTTGAATATCTCATTACAACGTCGTCTCACCTCATACCTCGTATGAATAAGTGGAAGGTTTCTTTGTTGCTTGTAGTTTAGTCAACTAGTTTACTGATTAGAATCATATCGTCATTGAACGATTAGAAAAGGTCTTGCTAAATATTTGTACAAAGTCCGATGTCCATCATTAGCTAGCTATCTTCGTTTCTTCGGGTATAATAAGGATGTTTTAGGGGAAAACACATATTTTCAAATCGATTCGTAGTCACTGGGTAAGAAGATACATTTTTGGTTGCAGCTTTCTATTGCAACTTTGGAAAACGAAACGGACTTTTTAAAAATATTCGACGAATGGACAGACGTAACTAAACATAACTAAAGCACATCAGAATATTACATTGTACGTATAAATGAAATGGAAACTGTACTGCGCAGGAATTTTAAAAATTTGAACAAAGCGTTCGGTAATCGACATATGCACATAGTTTTAATAGATTGTCAAATAAACTCGCAGATCGAAGTTATGCACCTATCACTACTGCCACTATACCCGGCAAAATCACTTTATATAACTCGGAATACATTCGTTTAGTATAAGTATTTCGAGTGGCTTTTTTTATATATCGTGACAAGATAATATAAAAAATTTTTGCATATTGGAGATCAAAAATTCGCTTCAGGCGAAGAAAACTTAAGATCGCTCAATAAGTCTGTTCTTGTCAAAAAATCATATGGATTCGTGCGGAATAGCCGCGACATCTTTGTCGTCCACTAGACGTGGAATTTAAAGTTTCTTTGAAAGTTGCAAAGGTATAGTAACTTGAGACAACTATATCTTGTCAACTAATGGTTGAAGGTTGGTCCGTCAACCGACTTTTCGGATGACTGCCTGCAAACTTTAATGTCTACCGGACATTTGCTTTTCCGCTTTTCAGCCGACTGCCTGAAATTTGGCACTCAGCGGACATTTGTCTTGCCCCTCCCAGCATCTATAAGTACGCATCAAAAGATTCCAAGCAGAAAATTGCAATTCCATTTATATATGCAGGGAGATGGCTAATTTTAATCATATCGTTTCTTGTTAAAGGTACTATTGGTCTTGAAAACTGATACTTAATGGCCGCAAATCAATTCACTTGATTTTTTTTTCTTTTTTTAATTTTTATAACTGTGATGAACTGGTTTGAGGAAAATGGCTGGGTATTAAAAATGCGCTCTAAACCGAGATCTTCATATTTTATTCATAGTAGCATTTACGTTAAGAGGTATTTTGCATGGACAACTACATATATATTAAAGAAATTTATAGAGAAAATTCCAAAGTTGTTTTGATGTTGTTTTGATATTTACTTGGTCACAATACATATCAGACTCGTAAAAAGAGTATTTATTTGACAATATCCCATAAAAATGTACGCATCAACAAGTTCCTGATAAACGAAAAATGATTTGTGACATGTTCACGTTGATGACTAGTATTATTATGCTGTGTACATGTTAGATGCCCAAAGGGGGTTAGCGCATATCAATCAAATGAACTGCGTATTTGATGTTTACTGAATAATCTCATCGTGTTTTCATCCTTTAAATATGATATTTTTGTGTGTACGTTTGGCGATGAAAATGCGAATGACGTCAAAGTTGAATTTGATTTCTGTTGAAATCTATTTTCATCTCGGCACTATTCCGCTGCTGCTACTGCTGCTGAGAAATTAAGTGATTTATTAATAAAGCTCGTAAAGCGCGTGTGCTGCTTGTTTGGATAAAAATGATTTCAAATATAAATTGAATTTTCATTAAAGCCCATTAAAAAAGCACCAAGTGTTACTTTTTACATATACACAATACATATATATACATACATATATATATATATATATACATATATATATATATATATATTTTTTTTCGCTTTTATGAAAGAAAAAAAATCTCTTTTATGTTTATAAAGAAAAACAATAAATTTGTCAGCTTATAATAAAAAATGTATACGTGTGTGGTGTGTCTGTACTTTTCCATAAGTCATAATAAACCATTAACAATAATTGCAACAACAATAATCGCCATCAACAACTTTTAATATATTTATAAGAAAAAAAAAAACAAAATAAAATTGAAAGAAAAAAAAGAATTGAAATAAAAAAATGTATGCCATACTGTCTGACAATAGTATCGGAAATGGAGGCATTGACATCTAAATGCATAGACAACGCACACATACATACAATATATGTTTATTGTAAATCAAATGGAAAGAGAATAAATTAAAGAAAAATATTTATTTTTATAAGAAAGAAAAGAAAATGTGCTACTGCTTCGACGATAGGAGGTTGGCGTTTTCAATGTCAACTAAAATGCAGTAAACATTCAAAAAAAAAAAAAACAAACGTTCATAAGTTTGAAATCAAGTTCAAGCAAGAGTTGAATTTTCATGTTCATATATGCTGTAAGGCATGTGTGGATGTATGAGCCAGGCGATCAATAAAATAAATTCACCATTACGAACATTATGATGTCACTTATGAAACATGTTCACCATAGCGTATAAAATTTTAATGGCAACAGCAAACTAATTGTCGTCAACAATTGCATGTATTTTCGTTTTAATTTGTATTCAAGCTGCTGTGCTGTGCTGTGCTGCTCTCATCTCAAAATCGGAAATCTCGCTGTAGACTCCATTTACAAAACAAGAGCAATTAAAAAAAGAAAAAAACAATTGGATTATTATAGGCATGCGAATGCACACGCAAACACACAAACAACGGGCTAAACTATGTGTCCTCTAATTAAGTTGCGCAGAGAATGTTTTAAGTTTTGTTCAACAAGTTTTTGTTGCTAAACGTTTAATGATCCGAATAAAATGAGGGCAACTAATAAAAAAAAATTTTCATTCATGAAATTCGCAATGTTTTGCTGGCATGTAGAGTGTAATGTGTTTCCATTTAAAAACTGCAATTGTTTTCAATCTGAATATTGTGCACTAAATGCAAACAAAGAGAATAACTATAATAAGAAATGGATGAAATTCGAACTCGTATTTAAAAACTTACACACCCATCCCCTATAAACGCATGAAAGAAAGATAATTGGTTTAGGTTTAGGCCTGATGGCTTGATCGATTTTCCTGTTGTCTAACTTTTGCAACTAAAGAAATTGTGAGTCATCTGCTGCTAACCGCAGACAATTCCGGAAGCTTTCCTTACTTTGAAAGTGTAAGAACATATCAAGCAATACTTTATATACAAAACTATATACTATAAAATACATTCTATGCGTAGTAAATGTATTGCGTATATATATATATAACATTTATGACATTCTACCTATTAACCCTTAACGGTTCTGAAGGATTTCAAGTTTAAGTTAACAAGTAGAAACAAACTTACAGAAGCGACCTGTCACTACGCCTATGGCATTAGTTAGTAATGCGACAGCAATAAGAATGATAAATGAAATAGAATGGTTTTTCCCGCCATATATGCGTGGCATTAGAATATTGTAACTAAAAGTGCCAAGCCATGTGTTGGCGTCATTGTTCCCTTAAGGGTTTAAATATATATATAGAAATGCAATATATAGCAACCACTACATTGAGAGCTACCACCATCTATGGACAAATTCCGGTTTCATATTTGCATACCTGGTCATATGGATATGGATATGGAAAATATCGTATTATATATTATCTGCCATATAAATGTATATATATGTCAACGTGGGTACCATCTGTGTCGTAGGCAATCTTTGGTAAAACATCAAATAAAATATTTTTTATCGTTTACCTAACCAATTAATATATACATGCAGGTGGATAGGAAAATAGATGCGGGATGTATTGCTATGCCTCAGAAATTGTAAAGGGTGGCTCCTACAAAGTCCACGCCACATTTTCACATGTGGCAATGCTGTTCAAAACGAATTCCGGGCATTTCACTTGACTTAGTTCTTGCAGTAAAGGGGTCAGCGCTTTTATGTTGCTTTAGCAGTTTTTCCATGCGGACAGTGCAATAGGTGCACTGCTCTCTTCAAAATTATGAAAAGTGTTTTGTAATATTGTCGAGCTTAAGCATGAATCGTATTCCTTGAGAAGGAAATAGAATATGAATTAATATTTATAACAATATTAGATGGGTCGAGCACATCATTGCACCGAAGAAGACTTCTAAGTCATTAGCTTCGAAAAACGTACAAATTTATCGCCTCAGCACCATGACGGCCACAAAGTTTCACCACGAATCCTTTAAACCCCCATGTATATATTCCAGCCGTCCAAGCACCATTATTGAGAGTTAAGAGACTCTACAGTCGCACATGGGCAAATATATCATGAAGTTTTTCTTTTCCTTAATACGGTAACATAATCTGTCTAAACGAATGCAAAAAGAAAATTGTGCTGATCCTACGTATTCGCTAAAGATTAGGGAAAACCAGTAAAAAAAAACCAAAAAAAAAAAAGAATTTCGTTAACATACAATGTCAGATGGGCATGGTTAAATTTTTCTAATTTTTGTACAGACACTTTAGAATCATCCATAAAATATATGTGGAAATTTTGATCGTTATATTTACATATCACAAGCAAAAAAGGCAACATTTTCTCAGTTTATTTTACTGTAAGCGTGCCCTTTGACCCTGTTTTGTATGTATCAACTTGCTTGCAAGGGAGTTCTAATGTTCTTGCCAAACTCGAAAAGTATATTTTTACTTGTGCTAGCAGCAATATATTTACCATAAATATTATACAAACGGACAGACTGACATACCACGATCAATGTAAAAATCTATATTCATCGAGAATATGTAGCTCTCTGAAGCTTTCTTTTGGACGCAGCAACAATCGGACAATATAGTCACCTTTCGTTGGAGGATAAGAAGGACGGCCAGATATAAAGAATACCCGGAGATGTTGGTTTGACGAAAGAGAAAATTTAAATTTGTCTGTATTCGTCCAATTGCATGGGTATAAACGAACTTACATATGTGTACAGAGGAAATTCCACAAAATATCTGGGAATTTTTTTTTCTCGTAAGTGTTATATCCTCTAACAGATACTAAGGTAATACACCACAATTGCGTTCGTTGAACATGTACACATTCACACAATTCTCGATAAGAATGACGATCGTCCAACCATTTGAAGAATCTAATATATCATATCTAGCGACAGGCACTCGTACAAATAATCAGTACGTATGTGTATGTGTTCGTCATTATAATCTTAAAGAAAAATTTCCCTAACAAGTGGGGAAATTTTTTAAAATAAATTTTTATTACGTGCCTGTGCAGCATTCATTGAGTACTTCCAACACGTTTTATGGCGTTGGCTTGAAAAGTGACAAAAGAAATTTTTTAGATGTTGTCTCCGATAGGCGCAAGTACGAATTTTTGTGTGTTCGCGCGACTGCGCAATATTTTCACTATCACGTTTTATCAAAGAAAGCGACATTTAACGTGACTGTCAACACAAACTTAATCACCGCCTATACGTATAGTTTACGTTCACTTGTTGTATACACGCGATGTAAAACTTAATTGATTTTTTTTTTTTTTTTATCTATTCAGTCATAATTTTATATTTGAAATTTATTATAGGAGTTTATAAAGCGAATATTGATAAAGAAATGATTTTATTGTCAATATCATTAACAAGTTTATCGTTTTAAGTCCATTTTATTGTAGATGATTTTTACGTTGAATTAAAAATGTCTGCATAAATTACGCGTGCAAGCAACGACCCGTCAAGTCGAATCAATGTATTTAGCAATTTTAGAAACTTTAGGAGCAAGAGTGCGTGATTTAGCAAGAAATACTAAATTCATTCCGTTATATGCTCCTTGCCAAGAGGTGAGGTTAGAGAGCGAATCTGTTCTAATTCTTATTGTAATCATCTTCTCGCGTTCAGATATCCTATGTAGTCTTTTTATCGGCGTCAGATTTTAAGTCATTTCAAGCAAGTATCATGCAACTGATAATATTATGATATTAATATTCCAAGCGGATATTAACTCAGAATGGCGGCAGTTTTTGCATTCTACTCTCCAAACGCTTTTCTTTATCCACCACCGATATCAAGGGGGCTTTTAAGGAAAACATAATCTGCCAGTTTATAGCAACCGCCGTGTGTTCAGTAAAGGGAGAATTAAAGATTTGAAATTTGTATATAGAGAAAATTGGACTGAAAGTAGGAGGAGAAAGTATCCGAAATATCCTTTAGACGTTTAGTTTTCATACTGTGTGGGAGAAGCAAACTAAATAAAAACCTATAAAAGCGAAAATCAAAGTAAATATCATAAGTTAAAGTCAAAAAGGAAGACAAAAAACTCCTAAAATTCTTAAATGACTTTGTCGCGTCACACTGTAATTTCGAAATTTGAGGTATGAAAGTGTATGAAAGAAAAAAGTTAGGAGCGATCATATAATATATAACATCTTAACTCAATCTAACGAGGCCTTGTTCAATGATGCACTTGATGAGGGGCTTGTAACTGTTTTCCTCCTTAGAAAGAAAAATAAAAATAAAAACTTTCTGACAAAAAGATACCGGAAATGTCCAATTATTCACAAGACTCCGCTTTCAGTCCCCTTTCGAAACTTTTCTTTTTATTTTGATAGAAAACAAACGAAAATTCTCCAAATTTTTAGGCGGGTTTTGTTCAAGATCGGCATTATTTAATCGAATGTGTACTTCTCCGGCAAATGCTTTTAATACTTTACCAAACGGTCGTCTATTATTTATTTATTTACACATGAGAATCAGTAAACATAAATTTACAAGCGCATTAGACTGACCCTTGAACATAAATCTTATGACACTTATTACGATTAAGCTCTTATAAAATATAACAAGAAGGAAAAAAAAGTTAAAAAAAAAAATAAAAAACATAAACAAAAATCATAAATAAAAATAAAAAATGCATTATAAATGCAAAATAAACAGGTAAGAAAATTGTATTCGGTCGGTCTTCTATGCTCATTACCGCTACCTTAAAAAGACAAAAAAGAAAAGTGAGAGAACTATATTTTCGTAACATAGGGATGGGCGTGGATAATTTTTTCTATTTTTTAGAATAAAAATTTTAAATTTGTATCGTGTGTCTGTTCTGCAAAAAACACGGAAAGCAAAGTAGTTCTCAATTTTTATTGCATAAGTGTGGGAGCGTTTCTTTTGAACGGTTTATAGAGAACCCATTATCTATGAAGAGCTGTTTTCAGCGATATTATATTTGAGAAAGTTGTTGAGCCGAAAAAGATTGCAGTAGATAAAGTAATGAACGTCGGAGAAGCACAGATATTCCGCGGAATGGCTTAAACCAAAAAAGAGACGGCCGCAAGAAGAATCCGTGGGCGAGCGGCCGGTTGGTAAATTATTTTAATTATCGAAGCACATGCTTACGTTTCGGTTGTTGCTTTCAGTTTTTTTTCCTATCCTCTTTTATTGTTTCTACTAAGTTAAAAGATCGTATATCTGATAGATGAGTTGTTTGGTCAATATTTTCCTAATGAAAATTCCAATACAGTTCGACACAGTTCGGTTTTGAAAAATTTCTACGGTGATGCTTTTCACATCGCAACTAAATTCTTAGCGGATTTATGAAACATCCTAAGCTCTGTCTTCTTAGACTTACTTTAGTCAGGTTTTCCGATAAACGCAAAAATGCGTTATTAGATGACCCGGCATATGGTAGAAACGCTTTGATTTATTCGATACTTTCATGACTGGAGTTGATAGTGAAAGTCGACTATAGCGTGGTGAGACTTCAACCATTTCACTTAAGAATTTTAATAAAGGTCCTGTACCGCTGATTCTAAAGAGAATTATTAACTAACAGTCATCTCTAATATTTTCAGCAGATTTAACCGACGGACAATTTGAAAAAAAAAAAAACTTTTCTTTTCTAAATCGCAGAAGAAAGTAAAAAAAAGTGTTGAACGTATACAAGCAGACTGGTTTGATAGAGAAAAACGAATTCATAG
>KK502434.1:57082-126663 GCA_000688735.1 Glossina austeni | reverse complement strand
TTAAAGCCATTATGAATTTTTTCCAAAAAAAAAAATCATTGATTAACACTAGAGGTAACGGGTAAGTTATTTTGATCCTTTTTAATTTGCGACGTAGATGAGTTAAAATAGATGTTAGGAATATGAAAGTAAGTGTGGGTAACAGGTTTTCGGAGATATCTTCACGAGACCGAAAATTGTCAAATGGTTTTCCAAAGTTGTTTTAGTTTCTTCTGCATTCGTGGCCATGAGTGTGGACAAGATCACCGCCAATTTTTATCGATCAAGAAATGTTTTTATCCCAAATTCCAGCTACCTTCAGTTTTGCGACTCTGGCAACACAGCAAAAGTAGATTATTAACAGGATCTCTTTGTTTGGTGGAAATATTTTTTATCCAAACAGTCGGCAGTACTTGAATCGCACTGGAAAATTTTATTCTTTTGTAAAAGAATTGTATGTCCGGAAGGAGAAAGCTTGCTTTAGAGATAATGGATTTAATTTTTTATGCATTTTATGTTAAGTCACCGACCACAGTTCGTCGATTACTTACGCGTTGGCGAGAGATTTTCTTTTCTTTTTTTCATTGAACGGATCTAAACTAAATTTGTTGTAAATTTAGTACAAAGAGTTACTTTAGTTTGCTTAACTGACTGTAACACTGAGTAAATCGTCGATCAATTTTAAAGCTTGCCGCCAAAACTGTCAGGTATTGTCTTCTATTTCTTTTATTGAATGCGGAAGAATGTCTGTCTCGATTTGCTTAGAAATTGCTTTGTGCGGAATTATTTCATAAAAGCACTCATGCTCGTGGCTATGTAAGATCTTAAATTATTGAAATTCCAATTTGTCATCATTTGCTTTCCAAGCGTAGAACAGCAAGTATCTTTTAGTACAGGCCCGACTGGCAAATAACTGAACGTTTTACGTTTATGCCCTTCACAATATTTCCGAGTCGATAGTATACAGAAGAAGGAGGGAAAAAAATGATAACAAACTCTAAAGTCTTGGTGTATGTTGGGTTGTCTATGAAGAATTGCGGCCGATTAATATCGAGCACACTCTTTACGAGTGGAGAGTTCACAGCTATCGATGAGGTATGCATTTTATTTATTATCGAATGGAAAATCTTTCGATTATAAATTGGCTGCACACATAAATTACGAACGAGTTTACCCTTCACTAAGGGAAGTGAAACCATGAACGAGTTTACCCTTCACTAAGGAAAGTGAAACCATGAAGAGTTTGGCTTGGTAGTCGTCTTCTATACACTCGCAAGTGTTCAAATACTGACTGATTAAACAACCACTCAATTGGCGAAAAATTGATTCGACTTCAATAGAAAATCATTGAATGGCTTTCGATTTTTTTTACCCTTATTGGAAGAAAATATCGATCCTAACTTGTTGATATTGCCTGTCATGTATTGATGACGACCTCTCAAACTCAGATGTCCAACAATTGCATTTTCAAATATTGCTTTCAGTTAGTACCATAGTTTTCTTTAGCTTGCTATCCTAGTGAACTAGAAAGAAATGAGAAAGAAATGAGAAAGAGTGAGAGCTTATAGCAATATCGTATAAGGCTAAAATCGCTTTATACATTTGTTTAAAATTCGATATTATTTAAAACAAGTAAGAAAATTAAATTCGATCGGAACCGAATTTTTTATACCTATCACCGTTTTTACCCCAAAAAAAGACAAGAGAAGTAAAAGAACAAAATTCTCATACTCTATAATAGGGAGTGGGCGCAGTTTATTTCTTTTATTTTCGTAGAGACATATAGACTTTGTAGGCGTGTCCTTTGATAAGTTTAGTTTAATTCCAAATTCTTTTGCAAATTTTTGGTCGATATCTTCATTTTCGGTAACGAGAGAATGTTTACCACCAATACTACAAAGTTGCGCAAACAGATAGATGGACAGATGAACAGACGGACGTGTTTAGGTGCAATTAAGATTTGAAACTGGCCAAGAATTTGTATACTTTATGGGGTTTTTGAAGCTACATGTTATACAGATATCGAAAGAACAATTAAATTTTGATACACTATAATATTGGGTAGGCGTGGTAAATTTTTTTCATTTTTGTAAACAAATGCTACAGCATGGCCCGTAGAATATGCCTTTAAATTTTTGTACATTTTTTTGCTATAGCTTATGAGTAACTAGCAAGAAAAAACAGTTTTTCATTTCTTCTGAAAAACAGAGGTGTTCTCAGTTTACGTGGTACTGCGGGCGTGTCCTTCGATCGATTTGGCCCATTTTCAATAGCAGCTTGTGTGCAAGAACTTCCTACGTTTCTGCCAGATTTGAAGTCACTAGCTTTCTTTTTGGCGGCTAAAAGAATGGATGGACGGACGGACATCCTTAAATCGATTTAGAATATGATGCTAATTAAGAATACATATACATTGATGATGTTTCTTTCTGCGTGTTGCAAACGCTTTGACAAAATGAATACACCCCTAATCCTTCGTCGATGATAAAAATTAACGAAGCGTTAAATTCGAATTATCCTTTTTCTTGAGCTATCTGTGAAACTACGAGTTTCATGTAAATTACTCTGAAAAACCAGGACAGAGAAAATTTTACGCGTTTATAGCGTGAATGTGTATTTAACAGGAAACAAACAATTTATTGTTTTAAAAATCATCCCTAAACGTATATGCTTTACGCTCATCACTAAAAGATTAAGGTAGACTAGATTTTATAATCTGCTTGGTAACGTCTAGACGAATGTATATTCTTAGCTCGTTATTCTTAGCCTGAATAATTGAAACTTGTAATCTTTATTAACTCTACAGTCTCTTCCATACAAATCCAAGTTTTCATAGGAGCTGTGAAAAGCTTTTCTTAAACATATTTACAATAGTTAAAAATGGGAAGCTAGTCTTCAAGAAGTTGAGCGTGCCTAAACAGCTTACATTCGAATTCTTTACGACTTTCCCAGCGTAAAATTTTCAGGATGAAACCTTCGTAACACAATTGTTAACAAACACCTATGAAAGATTATTTGAAACATATGAAAAATTCGAATGAAGAAAATATAGTTTTCTTTACCTGTTTCAAAAGTAAATCCTAAGACAGGCGAACGAATATAACTAAAGATTAAACAGAAGCATCAAAAAGAAATTAATTCCAGTCTGTAGTTCCCATGTCTGATTGTTTCTTCCTTTTATTTTATTTACACGAAAACGCGAGATATGTAAAAATATGGTTAAAACAAGCGACAATATTACGACTGGCAAGGCTGACTCCAAAACACCTTATCTAACATAATTTATCATTTTTTTTTTTTTTTTTTTTTTGAGATAAAATATTAAAAATAATATCCTGTTTCTGTAGAAGAGCGCTTGTTTCACGGGGAACGGAAGATAATTTCACCTAAATTTAGGAAAATTACTTTGTTTGTCAAGGATATTTTCATTCTTTACCTACTTCCGCTAGCGCAATGTTAGAGACTAAACTTTGTTATCTCATAAAGACTTACTTTTCATGGAAATCCTTATATAGCCTAATGTTGACCTATGTGACTCGAATT
The DNA here is from genome assembly GCA_000688735.1 of Glossina austeni. Lineage (NCBI taxonomy): Eukaryota > Metazoa > Arthropoda > Insecta > Diptera > Glossinidae > Glossina > Glossina austeni. The sequence continues at coordinate 123,141 of KK502434.1, read as the reverse complement.
TGCTGGAGTTAACTCTTAGGTAAATTTGTTTTTATGGACCAATTTTCACTGTTGTTTTTTTCGCTCATGTCAATTCGAAACAAATTAAGGGTATAACTCGCACGTGTTTGGGGCACCATGGAAACGTTCGACCGCATACAGCGACTGCCCAAAACTGTCGATTCCCTCGACCATCGGTCTAATGTGGAGTGTGTAATGTTTATGTAAGGACGCATTCAAGGCAAATGTTGTGTGAAGACAAAAGACAATTAAGTCCTTTAACAAGGTCACAAGAGTTTTTCCAGTGTGCCCACTCATTCGCCCTGGGATTGCCTATTTATTGTACAAGACAACCGCCGTGACTAGTCATTGCTGAACCACACTAACCGCCTGTGAAACAATCTACCAACAGTTTTTCTCCCCGCGCGTGATGTTTCCACTTTTAAGTTAAATGCGCGCAAACACTACGCTCTCCTTTCATCCCTACCAACCAATAGTCCTTCCTGGCCACTGTTGTGCCTGCAAGCGTAGGGGACATAAAAAAAAGAATATATATATACATACCGCCTATCCAATACCAATTTCTCAAATCAGTTAGGCATGCCGAAATACCCGATGCTTTTTCAATGTAAGACCACTTTCCAAGCGACACGGCTCGCCTATGGCCCAAGAAAGCCTCACGCCAAATATTATTAAAATACCTCAAAACTCCTGATCTATACGTTGAGCACTAAAAAGCGTGAGGAGACGAGAAGTCGATGATATCGACTCAAACAATACAATAAAAGGACCTCAGGTCCAGACAGAACCGCACAATGTTATTATTTCGTCTAAGTCTTATATACCCCGAGTAGGGTATTAAAAGTATAAATGAATTGCAAGCATTTGGGATAATGAAAAAGAAAAGAAAAAAATGTCTGTGCCTGAGAACAAACATTCTACGTAAAGAATAATTTCCACTTTTAACTCTCATACGCAGCAAATAAGTGTCCGTTTGTCCGCTGCAATAATTGAGTTCATTTGTGCAAAGGTGGTGTAGAGGTAAACACGTAGTTATTTTGCGGGTACTTTGCGTTTTCTCTCTTAGAGCGCTCAAGGAATATTTTATAAACTTATTCGAAGCACAAATTTTCCATGGCTTGGGTATGTGTGTTTCTAAAGGATTCTTGCATTTAGAAAATAAAAAAAATACTTGAAATTGAAATGTCTTTGTTTTGTATCTGATTTCAGTTGGATGCGTTTGCTTGCCCTGCGGTTAAAGTGCAAAATGTCACTGCGCAAGAAAAGCTGTGTAAAACTTTGATATTACTGGAGGAGACAAAAAGTGCCTGTTCTGAACTGCAAGATCAGCTGTGCGATAAAGAGGCTTACTATACACAACGGGAAAATGAGCTTCATGCGCTCCACCGTTGCGAATTGGAAAAAAGTAATGAAAGTTTTTTTTAAAATCATTTGACAAAATGTTGAATCTTTTTCATTTGTTATCTATAGCCAGCCTTCAGCTCTCGGAATTCCGGCTATTGGCCAAACAACAAATATCGGAACTTGAAAATCAGCTAAATGCCAAAGAAACCGAATGTAAACGTACCTTGGATTGTTATCGTCTCGAAATGGAAAATAAATTATCACAGAAGAAAGAACAACTCAAAGCAGCCGAAGATCGTGAACGTTCATTGCATCAACGCCTTACAGCTGTGGAGCGATCCGAGCAAGAGTTGCATCAGCAAATTACGAATGTACAGACCACGTGCGCAGGCCGCATACAAATGGCCGCCGAGCGTGAGCAAGAGGTAAATGAACGCATGAAATTACTCTCCAAAGAGCTGGACCAACTGCGTGCGATTAAAGAGAATAATGAGCGCGAATTAAAAGATAAACTAAATTTGTCGCAAGACGAATTGGCTGTGCTACGTACTTCACGTCGCAGCTTAAATGAAAGCGCAGTCAATAATTCACCTAGAAATAGTAGCTCAATAGCGAATATGGAAATTTCACGCTTGCAAAGTGAAGCGGAAAGCTTACGTTGTGTCCTAGAGCTCAAGCAAAAAGAGATCTCTAAACTTACGAAACAAAATGAAGAATTACTGCGTGATGCCGAGGAGAGATCATCACTGCAGAACAAAATCTCTTTATTGGAGTCTAAGAACGAAATGTTGCAATCGGAATTGGAAATCAAATCAGATAAAGAAAAGTGAGTAAATCCTCTCCTTTTGCGATTTTCGTACAAAATCTTCATCTTTTCCCAATTTTATTTTCTCTTAAATAGGGATTTTCTACGACAAATGGATGAGATCCAGAAAGCCTTCAATCATGAAACTGTTAAGCGCACCCGTCTCTCTTACGATAATGAAGCCTTGCAATGGCAATTGAAGCAGCGTTCTGAACAGTTGCACATCGTTGAAGCTAAATTGGCTGAATTATCGGCAAGTAATGAAATGATGAACAGCACTAGCTTGGGTTTGATAAATCGTTCGATGTTAAATGGATCGTCTATAGCAAACAGCACTCATGTGGAAGATGTGTCACCCCCTTCATCGCCAGTGGTCAAGGCGGTGATCGAGAAAACCGATTCAGTGTCTTGGGTTCTAGAAATGGACGATGAAACCCCAGAGGTTGCCGCGTCCAAATTGGTTAAAAGAGCTGGGTCATTTCGTTCAGTTGAACGTAGTCCATCGACGCGCCGGCAGTTGTCAGTAAGTGCTAACGCAGCCGTGTGCAACAGTAATGCACTTAATAACAGTAACAATAGTATGGTAGGGGTCGGTCCACATCCTCTATCCCAGTCCATGTCAGCGACATCGGTGATTAGAGAACATTCCAAAGAGGCGACGAGTGAATTTATCAATCGCGCGCAATCGCGTATACGTTCAAAATCTGTAAGCGTCAAAGGTACCGAAACCGGACAAAAATCCACGAAAAAATTAATCCGTCAACATTCTGGAGGAAATACTCGTAAAATTGAATTGACTGCGAATGTTTGGAAAGAAACCTTAGTAACTAGTTCGCCTTATACGGTGCGACCACGTTCTTCGAATTTCAAGAGGGAGTCATCTAGCGAACATGGAGATCAAGAAATTTTATTTAGACGTAGCTCACCCAGTAGCAAACTTATTACTTGTGATACGTCCTCTCTGAATTCAGGTGAGCGTTTGGAAATGCGATCACTACCATCTCATCCTTCGGTGCATGACTTGAAAGGTAATAAAAAATGCCAAGAAATTCAGGAATCTGCGGGCGAAGCCATGGTGTCCGGTACAAATTCTGAAGATGAAAGCTGTTCAGCTTCTTCGGATGATATGGCAAGTTCAGTATCCACTTCATCAGCCGCTGCTTCGGATTCTACATCGTCCTCTTCATCGAACCAAATAAAAAATCCTCACATTTCGTTGGAAGACGTGCTGCTAATTAAGAAGATTAACAGCTTATCAGCTACACCCATGGAAGTCAGCTGGTCCGAAGAAGGAGATACATTCGCAAATAGCTCAACGCTATGACACGAAACGCCCGAAATATATGAAGTTATTGAAGATGATGAAGAGGATAGTTTTTGAAAAAATAATAACAACAATAACCATGTAACAATAATAACTAAATGAGAGTAAGGAGAGCAACAAAACATAATATGCTGTGAAATGCGTGAATATGTCCCATAACTTTATGTTATCTATATTTCTCCATTTCCATATATGGATTTGGTGGGTCTGTAAACGCATTTTTTTATTTTTTTACTTTTTCTGCTTTTTACTTCGCTTTCTCTTTACATTTATGAAATCATGTCTTGAAATTGTTTTCAATCCCTATGGGATCGGTCGATAGAGATCATTTTGGATTGATTACATTGTGTGTTCGAAAGAAGAATGATATGCATGAGTGAGTGTTGCCTTCTATCATATCTCCTTTAAATACTGCGTCGTCCGTTGGAAGAGATGAATTCTTTTAGCAATACATGAAATATTTTTGTTTCTATTTTAATTTATATCCTTATGAATGCATTATAAATTTTGTGCTGTACATATTTTACTTATTTGTGATTTGAAATACAACAAAAGAAAGCGGTTACAATTTAAATAAAACTTACGTCTTGTCATTAATCTTCGGCCAGCTGAACTTACAGGACTTTTCACATATTGCTCTAAATCACGCCTTCAATCATATACTTAGCCATATAAAAGAGGGACAAAGCTTACCCATAATCGTTGGCAAAGCGTTTCGTGTTCTTTTACTCATTGAGAATCGTTCACAAATGACGGAAAAAGGGAAACAACTTCCTCCGGATACCGTCAATAAACCATGGATAACAGATTTGCATGAGCATTTAGAAAAAGCATTACTTGAAGGAATTTCAGACTTATAATGAAAACATAAAGAATTTGCGGTTTTCCACGCCAGCCTTGAGGTACCGTTATAGGCGCGTTGCCGATTGTTTTAAATAGCCGGCTCCCCTGTAGGTCTACACCATTGAGCGAAGAGGATGGTAGGCGCATATTTATTCTGAAATAGAAGAAAGAAATTAGTGATTTATATATATATTTATATAATATTGCTTTTACCTGCACTTTTCAAAATGATGACACATTGGTCACAGTTTCTTGTACCCAATTGTTTCCACACAGCAACAAATAGATGATGAAGCCTACAAGATTTGTTCTGTGGCTTCTTCCGTTGCGACACGAGCCTGCTACCATGAAAAAGACAAGTCGTGCTAATATTGTTGGCTGCAGGCGCTCGCCGATGTTTGCCTCGACCATTAGCTTCTGCATAACCCATTTGTATATGTCGCAGGCGCCGCAAAATGCCTCATCAATTTTAGGCTTTGCGAATTCGGGTTCCAAATATTTGTGAGTTGCGATGGGAACGTCTCTCGGGTCATTGGCATCTTCTTGTCGTCGGGTAAAGTCTCCTAGGCATGCTTGACAACGCAGCTGCTCATGTATATACTGAGCTATTCCGTAACCCGTGAGCAGCCAGATGTAGTCTTCCTCATTTTTAGCTATTTGTCCGGTGACTACGGCGTCGAATACGACCCCATCGAGGCTGTACGGCAGGAAGTCTTCTTCCCCCTGGGCTTCCATTGTGCAATCCATCATCTCCATCAGATGGTAGTCATCGGTGCTATATCGTTCGCTGCCCCAAAATTCCGTTTGCAATTTTATTAGCCGGCTGATGAACTGCAATATATGTGTCACTTGTCTGGTACGTTTTGTCTTGGTTGGCGCTATCCTGCAGAAAAGTCGTTCCAGTAGGTCTTGGCTTACCCTGTAAATGAAAAGAAATGAATAAATTGTAATAATAACAATTAATAATAATTGTAATAATACCTGTACGCATGGATAGTTATGCCAGTGTAAGCCTCCAGCAGCCTCCATTAATTTCATGAATCGGTGAATTGTCTGCACGGTTTTGCCCACTAGCAGGTCCGCTTGAAAGGTGGTATTGAGGTAGTCTATGACTTCTTCTAGCACCGCTTTCTAGGCCCGCTATTTGGTGCTGCTGATTTGGCCGCTGTGGAATACTGTGTTAAATTTCGTCATAGCGGCGAGGAGTTCATAAGTCCGAATTTCTTTGGCACTACTAATGATTACAATTTCCAACACTGCTGGCGTTGCGCGGTCACTAATAAGCTGGCGCCTCTCCTCTTCCAGTGTTTCCAGATGGGCGCCTTCTGCGCAGCTACTTTCCTTCCAAGTACAGCGTCGTATCGTCGGTTTAAATAATTCATTTTTTAACGGAATGCATCCAGTATGTGTATATAGTCGCACATGTGTGCGACTGTATACTTACTGCCATCCACACGTTCGAATTCGCCGCTTGCGCAATTTTGTAGCGCCTTGCGATTTGGGGGGTTCCTATCACAGAGCAACGTTTTTACCTCCAGCCCGATCGCCTCGGCGAATTTAAAATTTTCCTCGATGAGAGTACAATGTTGACCTTCGTCAACATGCTGCGTACTCCAAAGACGAGTACCGTCCACTACTTCTCCGTCTTCGTTAATTCTTAGTCTAGGATGTACCCGCACCCATACAGCCTATCCTCGGATATGGAATACACCGATCTTTGGTCTGTGCACACTTGATCGAAGTGTAGCTGTACAATTTTGTCGTGAGCACTTAATTTGCTCACTGTGCATTAATGTCCGGCAGCTCTCCAGCAACTCTGTCAGCTTTTTTAAGGCGTCGAGTCTCCAACCTCCGTGCTGCCTCCGCCGGCGTTGTCGGTGCCTCGTCGTATATATCGTCCGACAACACTCTGTCAACTTCTTGGAGGCCTCCAACTCCAATGCTGCATCGGTTGAAGTTGTCGGTCCGTCGTCGTATATATCGTCGATGTTCTTCTCCTTCAGTTTTCTTTTGGACTTTTATGAAGTGAAAGTAATATTTTTTATTTTTATTTTCTTGTGCTCCTAACAATCTACTAACTAACTATTCCGATGATTATCCTTTTTATGGACTAAGCTTTATAAGTCAAATCAATGTTTGCTTTATATTGCATGGACTCTGTAAAGGATAAGAGGAGATTTTTATTGCTTTGCTCAGATTTCGGAGAATTTTTTCTGAAATTCCCGCTCATCATTTGACGAAATGAATTTGCAATGACTTCAATTTTATTTAGATTTACTTTAAAATGCTCTTACTAAGTATTCGTTCGTTACAACTGAAGTTTCGAATGGCAACGTTTCATGTCTCCTTTTCACTTTACTTTGTCGAATGAGTAATCGAATCACAATTTTCTAATCGAGTTAAGAACAATCTGCGTTATTCGTTCGCAAATCTGCCTGAGAAGACCTTTTACTCCTGTAATTTATTATAACAACACAAGTCGACTATCTTTGTGTGACGGCGAAATACATTTAAATATTGGGAAAAATCTTTCTTGACTCAAATATAATGTTTACACACCCCAGAAGAGCGCCGTAGTGTGTTAAGTGTTGTAAGTAGAAACAAAAAAAAAAAAATTGTTAATTTATGCAAAACGGAGAATTAAGTTTAAATAAATAATAAAAAGTTGGCGAGACCCGACAATGGGAAACTTTAGCAAAAATATGTCGTGTCTATATGTAAATATATATAATAAAATAAAATATGAAATTCTTCAGAATTTACATTAAACGTTTCCAATAAGATTGCATTATTTTTTAGGGCACAATAGAGAAATGAAAGCCAAAAAAGAAAAAAAAAAAAAAAAAAAAAGAAAAACAAAAGCAAAACAAAAATGAAATGCAAACAATTCTGTACAAGGAATCTAATCTCTAATAAAACTTAACTTTGAGTTTAGATTGAAAAGCGTTCTTATTACTATTATTAACATATTAGCTTTAATTTGTTTTCTTTTATTTATACATAATTTCAATGGAAATGAAAAAAAAAAAAAAAAAAAAAGAATATTTGCTATAAGAAAATTCTTAAAAAAGTTTTGTAATTGAATGTTAACCGATGTTTTCTATAATTTAAGGCGATCAACATGTCTTGTTTACAATGATGTTACGGTGTATGCGGTATATTATATGGTTTATATTCCGAAATGTTTTTTCATTTATTATCTTTATTGTTAGTGTTTGATTTAATTTTAATAGTTCTACACTTAGCTTTTTTTAGCTTAGATTTCTAAGTAAACTTCAGAATCACAATCGTGCGTGTATTTTTGAATAGATTTAAGGTTATTATTATTATCAATATTATTATGATTATTATTATTATTATTATTAACTGCATATATATGCACGTGTGAATTATTAGCTTATTGTCTATTTATCTATTTTTCTTTCTTTCTTTTTTTTTGTTTCGTTAACTTTCTCCCGTAGATGTCTGTGAAAGAATATAAGTAAAATGATAACCAAATAATTATTACTACACTTGCATACATACACATATATAGGCCTCTATCCCGCGAAAGCATACAAAACAAAGCATTTTCTTTATAGATCTTTATGTGCGTGCGATCATTTAGAAATGATCGATTCGTCAAGATTTAAGATAAGAAATAATAATTATAATGATGACAAAAAAAATTATAGAATGAAATGTGTACAACAACAACAACAACAAGAAGAACAACAAGAACAACAACAACCACAATTAAAGATAACAATAAAAAAAAGAACCTATAATTGTTTTCAAAAATATCCATCTAATGAAGTTTCATTTCCGATGAATTTTTGATTTTTTGTGCAGTTAGTTATGTGTACTTGTATAAAAAGTATTTTTAACATTTTATCAGTGCTCTGTTATTTAAAATTTGATATCATTATCAGTTTGATCTATCTTGCTGGTATTACGCATGCAATAAGTTCAGGCTTTGTCGGTTTTTTTTCTTCACGTTTTCAAGGACAAGTAGTCAAGATAATACTTTATCATGTTTTTAAATAATAAAGAATTAAATTTGAACGATGAAATCAGAAGAAACTCTGCTCGAAAGCGTTTCCTTTGTCTGTGGTGGTGTTAAGATAATAAATCTTGCGGCAGACATTTGACAGCAATTTGCCAAATTCTTTAGAGCACATCACTGCAACAAAGACTAATATTAACGGCTAATGAAAAAGATCCATGCGCTTCTCGAAAAAGCTCAGAACGGTTCTTCTGAACTTTCAAAATGCCTTAATAAGTGTATGACTGCTATCTGTTATAGATTGAAAATTGCTGAATATAGTGGATCGACAATTAAGTTTCAAGGGATTTTTACGAGAGACCATCTCTGTTGGTTAACACTGTAGTTGCTCTATGGTAAAGTAAAGTAAAAGTTTTTTCATTAGTTTAACACCTACAGGAGGGATATTTATTGATGAATCACAGTCACGGCAATGAATTTTTTGAAAAAAGTTCGATCACATTTCAAATTTTTTGCATTTTAGAGAACTTTTGAAACACCTCACATGAATGCATGTGTGTTTATTTGTATAGATTCGTAGAATGTAATTATAGTAGGAAAGGATTGGGATTAAATAGTAACGTTCGATTGAGAAACTCATTCTACTTAACAGTGTACTTTAAATCAATACATTTATACTATAAATAAGTTGAATGTGTTTATAACCACAAAAATATTTATTTATTCTTTCAAATCGGTTTTTTTTTGTTTCTAAATTGATAGCACTGTGACAGACATCTGTGTCAAATTTCACATCAAAAAAGTCGTTAGTGTTTCAATTAGGTTTTGTATGACACAAAGAGTGTTTTACCCGATTTTCACGATGAGTGATTTTGTTGATCAAAAATGTTGCATTACATTCTGTTTGCGAAGTGAAATGAAATGAGCGTATACCGACGTGGAAGTAATCGGTCAATCGAGCGCATATCGTGCAAAAGGTGAGTACAGACCCAAAAAACTTCGCCAAAGTGAAAGTTGTGTTAACAGTTTTCTTTGATTATCGTGGTGTTGTTCGCTATGAATTGCTTGTTTTTTGAAAGTTGTGAACTGGTTTGAAATTGATTTGAACGAATACAAATTTTTGAGGTTATAAATAAATTAATCTTATTTTTTTGAACCCAGTACTATATACAGTTTAGACATTGGGGCCTATTTATGGTTCTCGATGTCGAGTAAACTCGATCGTTGTTGGAATATGATAAGAGTAAGAGAAAAGCATCCTTTACTTTATCAACGACTTTAAACTCTCTACTCGTTACAGTCAGCCCATTATCCACAGCTGTCGAGTTTATTCGATATCGTGAATCATTATTCTCCTCCTCTTCTTCGAGCTTTAGCTCAATAAATCTTAATATTAAATTGCTAGGTATTACCATCATTAAGTTATTTTGTATTGAATTTTTCCTCGAATTGTTGTAATAATTTAAATTTTTGTATTTTCCCCGAAGTTGTTTTTGGGAACTCTTTAACTGCTATCACATAATACGGCACTTTGAAATGCGCCAATTTTCCTTTGCAAAACTCTTTTAGCTTGGTGCGTGTGATTTCGCCTGCCGTGTCCGTTAAACGGACAAAAGCACATATCTCTTCGCCCATACGTTCATCCGGTACTCCAATTACCTGCAATCAATATGAAGTTATGATAAGATAATTCTTTAGCTAAAAGCAATACTAGGGCTAACATGGGTTTCTAAAATGTCCGGATGAGTATTTAGGAAATCTTCGATTTCTTTAGGAAATATATTCTCACCGCCGCGTATTATCATCTCCTTAAGACGACCCACAATACGCCCATAACCATCAGCTTGTAAAATGAATTGATCGCTATTGCACGCAGCAGATAGATCGAAAAAATACGAATATTTAAATGAAACGATCTTCTAGAAGATCTGGTAGAAGTTTATAGTTACCCGGTATACAACCATTTATCTGCTCCTATAGTTTCTTGGGTTTTTTCAATATCATCGTGATAGCCCAGCATAGTGCAATATCCTCTAATGCATAATTCACCCGGTTGGCCGAAGGGTACGGTGTGACCTTCAGAATCAATTATTTTCGCCTCAATATTATCCTGGATATGACCAACAGTGTTAAGCACTTGATCTCTATTATCGTCCGGTCGTGATTGAAATATTGCCGCAGTGGTCTCCGTTAGGCCATAAAGGTTACGTACCTCATCAACTTTTAAAATCTTTTGAATATTTAAGAATAACTGCGGTGAACAGGGCGCTCCACCAGTTACTGCCATCTTCAAGGTATCCAAGTCGTAATTACAGTCTTCCTGTTTCCGTACTACGTCTACGTACATAGTGGGTGTGCCATGCATTACAGTGCAACGTTCCTTAACAACTGCTTTTAGGGATTCTTCGGCATTGAAACCCGGCGAAGGGAGTACTAGAGTAGCGCCCTTACTCATCGCAGCCATTATCGTGATAACAACACCGAAAGCATGGAATAACGGTACTTGAACACAAATTCTCTGCCCTTCCAAGCAATTACGATTGCCGATATGTATGCCGTTATTAACAAAGTTGAAATGTGAAAGGACCGCCGCTTTCGGATTACCAGTCGTGCCAGATGTAAACTGTACATTACATGGCGAATCCGGAATAATAAATTTTTGTAGTTCGGCAATTTTCGCTATTTCCTCCGTATTGCTTAAGTCTAAAAGTTCACTGAAAGGCAGGGCTCCCTTCGGGACACTATCTGCGTCGATTACAAATCTTTCTAAATTCGGCAAATTTTTACTTTTTATGGGACCTTTCTCACTGGCCGTTAATTCGGGGCAAATGGAATGCAGGATTTCATAATAATTTTGACTTTTATATTGCAGAGGAGTTACCAAAACTTTGATATTCACTTTCTTTAAACAATACTCGATTTCCGGTGCTTGAAAAGCCGGATTTATACCAACCGATATAAGTCCCGCCCGTGAGGCTGCTAACATTGTCAGGTACCAGTGCAAATTGTTTGGGCCCCATAAGCCAACATAGTCACCTTTCTTTAAACCAAGTTTTAATAAGCTTGCTGCCAATCGATCAACTTGATCGATTAACGAACGAAAAGTATAGCGTTCAGATTCGTGACACGATACAATAGCTTCGGTGCTGCCATAATCTACAGCCACACGTTCCAATTCCTGGCCAATGTTACGATATGCTAAAGGTTTTTTACCTAAGTAATTAATGTAGCTTTGATTGTTTTCCCCCGACCCCGACGTTGGGCGAGCAGTTGTGGCGTTACTGAAATGACGCGAGAAGAGATTGATTCGATTTTTTGATAAATTTACGGCTTCACATCGCAATAATATTTTTCGATTCAAAATGTGAACGTATTTATTGATCATTATGCCTGTTTGGCCCGATCCTTTAATATTGTTTATAATATTTAATAAGCTGTTATAAGGCACTTTAGCACTTGTTTAAGGAAAAGCATGAAAATACTTTTCCTCTTTTTTATATAAAGCTAGCACCACAACCGTTTTACACGAAATGAAAATATTTTATATTTCACTTTAATCCCCTTATTGATCGTATGTGTTAAACGTTCTCTTAGCGACTGTTCTCACAACTCAGTTGTTAATATTATAAATTGAATTTACGCTAGCGCCGGCGGTGCTCTCCGCTGCGATTAGGCGACGTATAAAATTGATAAAAACGAACGAAAATATAATGCATACAAACAAAAAACAAATCATTGTTTTTTTTTATGAATTGTGTAAACAAATATATAAACACACGATTTCTTACTATTTTCTCAAACCCACCTTAATACAATATCTGTGATGTAATTATATGTTTTTGTAGTTGTGTGTTGCCGAAATGATACATTTTGCGCCCTTCATATCAGTTTTAATACTATATAGACAAATAGCGCAATGAAATTTTTACCGTACAGTTTTTATGGGAAGTCAAGATGACATTAACTTTTTCGTTCCGTTTGTGACCATCAGGAATACTTGTCGATGATCGGCTAAAACAGAGATAAATTATGAAACAGATCGTCAGACAGACAATGGGTCACCGATTAAAAGAGGTATTAAGCGATGATCGGCAGTTTTACTGTTTCCCAAGTTTCCTGGACACATTTCGCAATAGGAGATCGAGCTGAAAAGTGGACTTTTAATATCCTTTGCACATTGTCGTGCTTTTCTTTTAAAGTGTTCGGCGCAATTGCATCAGTTGTTTTTGGTAATATTCCGGCCAGGGCTAGGTATGTCTTGTTGAAGCTGCTATTAGTCCGAGCTGTGTCAAAAATATTCAAGTTTTTCTTGACCTGTACTATGAATTTTTGAGTTTCCTTTCTTGTATCCATTTTTCATTAGTCGTTACAATCCAGCAGCACTTTCTTTCGAATTGAGCAGCAAAGGTAACGATTCCCTTCTTTGGCGTGCTTGGCCCCACGAAAACTTGATTATTTCAAAGCTTCTAAAAGCTATGTTGCGTACACTTCATCGCGATAACTTCTATTTATGTAGGAGTCATATTTCGATGAGTTATCATAAACAAAATGCTATATGTGTATACCAAAGTCTCCGTCACTTACGTTGCTTCCCCGGCTGGATTTTGCCAAAGATAGGTTGTTTCGCAATCATTGAGTGTATTTCGCAGAGATGGCTGAGCGACTTCCCTTTATTGCAGCGACAACATCTGTGCCACATATATATTTGCATACATAACCCAAAGTAATCTTTGCTTTGCTTACATACCCTGCAGCTCCCTAAAGCACACATATGAGTGATCGACGTAAATATTGCAATTGACTTAAGTAAGTTTAGTGATATGGTATTGAAATCTTATTATATTAGGATTTACAACAGATCCCCAAGTTCAACTCACCCCTACTTATATTTACTAGAAGAAGCTCGTTCATAATTGAAAATTTAATTTCTAGCCCTTACCAGGACCGGAATGCATTAACGTTGTTGCAGGAACAGCGTTTATTCTTGATAAACGTAAATAACGGGACCGAAACTGCTTCTTTTAATCATTAATAAGGTGATGAGTGTGATGTTAAATTTCCGTGCATGTGCTCCTTGTGGAAGGCATATCACTTAATATTACCCCATATTCAAGAAAATCGTGTCCAAATTCCATAAGATTCTGACGACTAGTTTATAAGTTACATTTGCTGCAGTGACGCTACGCGCAAAATTCTGGCCGGTAATTACGCATCAGAGAGTTAGTTTTCGCTTTCGCATAAGTGACTGAAAGCGAGAGCGATTTTTAAATATTTCCCACGTGATTTCCCCCCAAAGGTATTTCGATGGTTTTATAAAAACAAAAATAGCGGATTCGTTAACAGTGACGACCTCCCTATGTCATCCTACGAAATTATTGAGTGATGTGGTAAAGTATGGATCGGTTCCGTTGAACTAATATATTTTAGTACATGACCTCGAAACCATATCGAGAAGATGGCAATCAAACTCTGCGTCATTATTGGATTTCCATTTTTTCCTAAGAAACCAGTGCTTAGCTGTTAACGAATTAATTCGATCTAAATGTTTGCGAAGCACACTAAACCAACGAACAACTTCAGAATTTCACTAACATGATGCGATCTTGGTTTTTATGCTTGCGTTTGCTGTTGCGAAATTGAGTTTTTGATTGTATTAAGCGTTAGACTTTCTGACCTCACACCTCTGAAAGTGTAATGCTTTCGAAGAAAATTAACTTACGTACATTGTTAATACGGAGTTAGATCGTAGGGAGATATATAAAGATTCGTTTTGAGCTGCATTTTGTGCTTTGTACACATCACATTAGTATTAAATGGACGAAGCATATCTTGATTGCTTATCGCAATAATATTGTTAAAGACCCATTATCAGCTTTAAAGTACTTGACTAAAGGCTTGTTAATTAGATAATGAGCGCACATTAAAGGCACATTATGTGAGTATTATTAAATAAATTATAACATTATCTAATAACGCACACCTATTAGGTAAATCGGAAAGCGTGCCAGGTGTAAAGGTTTACTGTGTTAGATGAGCAAAATGTAACACCTTATCAGTACAAGTAAAGAGCAGCAAAAGTATTTTGTAAGAAAAATTCTTAGGTCTGTTGAATTTTCATTGAATGCAAATACAGATCTTTAAGCATAATATCGGAATTTGTATTTTAAGCGCTACACTGGGACAAGATCTCCAGAGGCCCGTTTTCAAAAATCTTTCAGAAGGGATGGTAATGATTTTACTAGCATACCATAACGTACTCTACCTGCTTGGGTAGGTCTTCCCGGTTTTGCTTCATTGAAACGTCATCGTCAGCCAAAAAAAACGAATTCATATTTTATTCAAACATTCCGCTATACTTTGATATATAAATATGTGAACATATTTTTCCCACGCAATTGCATGCATATCTGACTAAATTATATTTAATAATAATTTCAAACTAATTTAAGTATCAAAGTCAAGATTAATACAATTGAACAGAGAGAAGTTTCAGCGTCAATTTGCATTTTTACATATACATGTACGTGATTGATAAGAATATCTGTGAGAGGGAGGCCAGCTTTCCATATAAAACGCTACATATATATATATATATGCTTTCTCATATAGTTTGAAACTTCCTTGCAGTTGTGAAAAAAGTAGATTGGACGCGAACAGCCATCTCACCCATCTCGTCAAAAATGAGCCTTTCTATGGCGACAAGAACTACTTTTTAATATATTCTGATAACGAATAGAAGAGTACATACCTGGTCCATTTTTCTATTGTTCATTTTTAGTAGTTGTCACTGATGATAGTATGATGTAATCAACTCATAACGCTTGTACGAGGATTGAGAAATGCCACGATGCCACGTTAAGCTTCTTCGGCGATTTTAACGGCCCTTTTGATATGGATCATCCATTTCATTTCTTTCCATGTTTTTTTGTATTCGCCTTTCAATGCTTGTCGCGTCCTTGATGTTTTTGTCACAGCATACGACCTTCAGAAGACATGAAAAAAAAACGTGTCGTCTACACGTCATTTGGATAATTTGGACCGATGCGTAAAGTTTTGAAGTGAACACGTCACACTTAGCATTCTAAAGTGCTAGCTTCTCCCCCTCGTCTAAAGGAGAGAGAACTTTTTCGAACCTCCGACATTTCTTTTTTCAACGTAATAGAGAAGTTTTGAATGAGGAGATTAGTCTTCGCTCTTAGGTACCTGTAAGCTTGACCGAAGTCTTCACGGGAGTCACGTCCGTTTCAAAAAGTACGCTCACTGTTAAAACAAAATTAAAAGAAAGAGCTTCAGCAGCTTGATTGTCCCTTCGTAAGAAGATAACTTGTGCAACATGGCGACCAAATTAGGTAAGTGAGGGACAGTGAAAGTATTTTTGAACTAATCAAGCCCACGCGTATTACACATAGTTATTTATTTATTTTTTCCATTTAGTTGTTAAGGTATTTAACTGCTTTTTAAGGGATAAACAAATTTGGATGAATTATATTTGTAAATCGGTTATATTCCTGTGTACAATCCAAGTGATGGTTGAAAATTGAATCTTTATTAGAGCGATTCGCAAATTTGTTTACAGCAGAACAAATTGAATCTTTATTAGAGCGATTCGCAAATTTGTTTGCAGTAGAACAAATTGAATCTTTATTAGAGCGATTCGCAAATTTGTTTACAGCAGAAGTAAATGTATGAAGCGATCGTATACCCTTTCTTGTAAAATGAGCTTGCAGAGAGTAACCAAGGGGATCGAGCAAAAGATATAGAAACCTAAAAAAAAAAAAAAAAAAGAAAGGCAGCTAACCCTCAAACGTTGAATTATTCAGTTAAATGAAATTTACCTAAAACTAATGCCATTGAAATTAAAAAAAATATTAACATACGTATGGGTATTGAACACATGATGGGTATGGGTATTGATGATGAGGATACTTCTTTCTTTGGTTAGGAATAAATTATATTTTAATTAATGACTTTAATTTTGAGGTCTTCGAGACGTCTCCCAAGATAGTTTATTGTGTTAGCCGAAGTCTTTTTTAATTCTGCGCTTTGGCATTAAATAAAATTTCGGAAGCAATGGATATCTCAATCGCATGGATATTTATTGGATGGTTCGGAAGAGAATTTCCTTTTTTTTGGACAAAACAAAATTAGATTTCTATATGGTATCTAAATATGTTATCAAGAACAGTAGAATTCAATAGGTTTAAACTCTCAGTGATCTCGCGGGTTGTCAGTCGGCGCTTTGCTTCAATTAATACCTTTATTTTGTCTTTGGCAGCCTCCTTCCAGAACGTGATATAAAAGCTCCGAAATGAAGTTTTTCAAATCAATTTTGGCACCAGTTTTCGGCACCAGTTACGCAGTTCCGTTCATTTGCCGCCTGCTAACGCTTTCAATAATTTTTTACATGCTTGAATATAATTTTTACTTTTCCGCTAGTAATATTAGGAGGTTGCAAAAAAGTTGTTGTATATTAAGCAAAATGTTTCCATCATTTTCTACAGCATTTAATCATGTTTCTGGCAACATCTGGATATCGTGTCGAAAGACCTTATATTGGTTTGGCAGCGATCCACTCGCTGATCCATTTTCGCACTTCTTCAACTTTGCGGATCCGCGTACTAGCCAAGCCATGCTGCATCGACCTGAACAAGTGGTAATCAGAAGGAGCCATGTGTAGTTAGTGCGCTGGGGGTGGCAGAACTTCTCCTTCAAGCTGCAACAGTGTATCCCTGGGCAACTCTGTCAACAAGCGGCCACAATGGCATTTTCACTCAATATGCCATTTCTCCTCGTTGAAACCAAAATTGATAATTGGGATATGACGGTGGAGCGTCACCGTAAGCCTCTGGAATTGTTTAGTGGGCTTCGGCAGCAGATTTCTTCAAGCTAAACAACAACAAAAATCAATTTCAAAAATGCAATTTTGAGGGTCCAATGGTTAGCGTCGGCGTACGCTGAATAAATCACATTAAAAATAACATTCAATGGAAAACTGTTATTTTATGTAGAAAAAGGTCAAAATAATCGAATTTAACGGTTATGTAGCCTGGTATTTCCCCTTTCGTTTATCATATTTAGTTATAGAAGTCGTTGGCCAAAACTTTTGCATCCTCCTAATAGAGGTAAAGTAAGCCAAAGATGTTGCTTTTGACTTTCGGTTTTTGGTAAGGCACCAAACAAAAACACATGCGCGGAATCAGCTCTCCTCACAAAAGCATTACGATATCAGTTATGAAATATATAAGAAGACAGTGCACCTTAAGCCTACCGGTGGGAAAAAAAGAAATGACTGCCCTAACGCCTAATAGTATTGTGTAAAAAAAAGAAAAAAAAATGAAGATAAGACAACTGTACTTCGTGAATTTTAATCAAGTATCACTTTTAGTAAAATTTTGTTTGAAAAGCATTTTCCCAAAAATAGAACAGACTTTATAAAAATGGATGAGAATTTTCTTCATAGGGATCTTGAAATGCGACAAAAAGCAACAGAAGATACGTCAAATGGACTTAAAATTAATAAAACAGTAGCAGAAGAGTGTTACATAAATATCGTGAGTATTCCAGAAGGCTAAAAAAAGCTCGTGAGAAAAGACCTGTTTTGGCGAACAAAAATTACTATTTATCAAATCTTGAATTTGTCAGATTGGTTGCCTCTACAATTTTTGCTTTTTTTTTATGCATAATATAATATATTTTGTTTGCAATCTATCTTCAATAAAGATAATAAGTAAATATTGTTGAAAGGTGTGGTAAGTTATTGTCCTTCAATGGGATCAATATAATAATTCAGAGATATGGTGCTTATACAAATAAATAGGTGCTATGTACAAACTCATTCTACTAACTAAACAATTCAGTTTTTGATATCTCCTAAATCTTCTTCTTCTTCATTAGATTCATTAGTTTTGTGAAAAACAGCTATTGCCAAAGAATTTATGTCTGTGAAAGTTTTTATAGCCCGCATCTTTTCAGCAAATAAATATTAATTGCTTACAATTTTTATACCCATCGGCGAAAAGAGAACCATGCTACAGACACCACACAAAGTAAATATATTCATGATCGCCATGAAATTCTGGACATCTATCCGTCTGTCTGTCTGGCTACCTATCCGTCTGTGTAATTTTTGTTGTAAACATTCTCTTGATTTGACATTCATCTAGGAACGTGCGTCTGTTTGTCCGCCCATCTGTCCGTCTGCAAATGTGATAAACATTCTCCTGCTTGCGAAAATGAGTATACCGTTTACAAAATTGCGAAAGAATTTGAAAATGAACCAAGCTTTTCAAAGGACTCGCCTACAACGCCCACACGTCTAAAGTGTGTACCTTTGTTTTCCGTGTTTTTTATTTGTTACTAATAAAGTACAAAACATGGGCTATATAAATTTCCACTTTTATTCCACAAAGAGAAACAACCAACCGTGCCAACGCTATATTATAGAGTATAAAAATGAAAATCGTCTCTTTTTTTTTAGAATTACCGTATGAAAGATTCGGTCAGGACCGAATGTAATTTTCTTATTTGTTTAATTTAAATAATTATTTTATAGATTTCTTTTTACTCTGCGGTAAAGTATAACTGAGCAAAGGCACAAAGTTATAATTATTAGCAAAGACACAAACATCAAAAAATGCAAGATATTCTTGGTGCTATATCTCCACTTTGATTTTGTTGCTGAATCCGAAATGGAATCAAAATTTCTTGTTCCACAACTGGTAGTAATCTCCGTAAATATATGTTGAGAGTGAAAATTATTTCTGTCCGGTTCGGTAAGAGAGATTGTAATTAGTACTATATGGAGTAGAATAAAACTGTGACTTTTTCGTTTGAAAGTACTATCTCCAAGCTAAACGGAACTGTATCACTTCTCGCACTAAAGCATGTCAGGATTAAATTTATTAGTCATTTTCCTAATCTCGTCTTTAGCTGCAGCAACCACAGCAGAAATTAACGGCCACTTTCACCAGGCTTGAATTTTATCATTTTCATGGATTCTTGAACTTTAAAGGATTTTCAAGCGCCAAACTTATTAATAATACGCAGAAGACGAATTTGAAAATCTATTCAAAGCTCAGCTTAGCGAGGTGTACACTTTGTAGAGCAATTCAACTATAAATGCATATTAAAATAATTAATGAAAATAATTAATTTTAAAATTGCTAATACTTCTGCTAGTTCTCTTCTCTAGCAGCGTTCTAGATGGCATAGTAAAAATAACGATCAACTTAAACTTTTCTTCTGAACCGGTTTTTATAGAACCGCAAGTAAATTAAAGTTTCCGGTCATTATGATACCATCCAATAAATTTTGACGTTTAAACAATTTCAAGGTTAAGATGCTTGTGTTGATTACATGCCCGACCTTTTATAGCACTTGAGTGTTTCCCTTTTCACAAATAGTTTCTCTGTAATTAGAACATCCCAGGAAGTAATTATTACATCGAATTAGAGTTTAGTAGGGTTGGATGAGGGCATCCTCGTTGTCCGTTTTGATAAAAATCACGTTATTATGGTACTCACATCGGTCTTAGGAGTCGTTTAAGTTACCTTTCAATTTTTTCCATGGCACTTATTAATTTTGCTAAATTCATCTATCGGGAACATGTTTCTAAACTGTCGCTACTTTCGCTTAAATTCAAATATTTTTAAGAATGAAGTGGCATAAGGAAGATTTGAGTAGTGCTTCTAAAGAAATTGAGATTTTGTCAGTAAATATATCCGAAAGTTTCAAGTAAGACATGGAGGAGCATGTAACCTATTGTGTAATGGCAGATCATTGGTGTGAGCGCCCTTGCAACTGAAACTGAACGCTGTGACATTAACTTTTACCGAAAGAAAAAATTGCTATCAGGAGCCTCCCTCTTTGTCACACTTTAAGATAAGCTAACTACGTTCGCATCACAGAACCATTTTCAGACAGCGTTTTTTAGTGAAACTCAAAAAACGTAAATTCTGCAAAATGCTTTATAAAATGTATCACAGATTTTGGTCATAAACGATAGAAAGCAATGAAATTTAGGTCAGAGTAAAAGAGGAACGCCTTATGGTAGTGGGTAAACAAATCTTCACTTTTTGTTTGTAAACAATTAACATTACGAGTGTAAACGTGTACGCGTCCCGGTGAGAACAATGAAAGAAAGTTTCAATTAAACAACAACCATGAACAGTGTATAGTACTTAGGTATACCGCTACACACGTTTCTTCACAACTTCATTTACCGGCACTTAGCATTTATTGCAATTGTGTTAGACGCGCCAAAATAAATTTTTGGCGCCTTTTTGCTGCGCAAGACTTCGTTATGTTGCTAAGTAATGACGCTCATCAGGCTCAAGAATCGAACGAAAGTTGCATTCGAATCCTCTACTTTAAGGTCTAGCGCTAGCTAGCAGTCCTCGAGTGAATCAGATATTCTGAGACATTCGTGACTAACGGTTGATTTAAAAAATTAAAAACGGCGCAGCGGATATTGCAAAAAAGAGGAAAAAAAAAAAATTAAAGTTTCCTTCCAAAACGAGGATGGAAGGGGTGCCTTCTAACATAAATAAGCTAAGACTTAACAATGCAGGGGAAACGGAAGTGATGCGGTTAAAGAAAAAGGAAAACCATGTCGCTGGGCTATAAAAGAAAAAATAATAATTTGCCAGGCTTTCGTGGCAACGTAAATAAATTTTAAACGTTTAAGCGAAGCAAAAAAAAGTTATAAAAAAGAAATTGAAAAAAAATTTGAAATGTTGCTTAAGTAGAAATCAAAGATAAATTTTCTCTTTAAACAAATGCAAAATACCTTAAAAATATTTAAATTAAAGAAGAAATGAAAAAATCGAATTAAGATTGTTGTGTAATCCATTGGCTTAAAGTTAAAAAAGGGTTTTGTGTGTGTGTGTGTGTTTGTAAATGCGGTTGTGAATGTAAGAAATTCGCAAACATTATGTGTTTGATTTCTTAGTAAAGTGAAGTTTGCTTTCAACGTTTGCGGTGGTGTTAAGGAAACATGTCGCAGCCTGGTAAACGAGGTGGTGGACGTGGTGGCACCGGTCCCAATGCAGGTGTGGGTCGTAAAACTCCATCTTCGATTACCAGCGGAGCGGCTAGCAACACCCCGGATGAATCGGTTGCACCTAGCGATCGAGCTACACCCGCGAGCAAAGCAGATTCTGATCCCAAAGACGATAGCTCTAGCAATGGCGATCGTAAAGAAGTTGACGGTGCCGCGACACCAAAACCTCCAAGTGCTGGTGCTTCCATACGCGACACGGCTAACAAAATTTTGGCCTTATCCGTTAAGAGTGAGTGGACACCTTGTGAACAAGAGCTCAAGAAATTGGAGAAATATGTGGCCAATGTTGGTGAAGACGGCAATACCGCCCCCTTGGCTGGTGTTCACGATGCCGTAAGTTATTTATAACATGACAACGTATTTTATTTAGAGGACATTAAACATTCGTTCTTTACGTACATATGTACATATATATATATATATAAAAAGTTGTATATTTGTGTGTTTATTTTATGTAAATCAATTGAACGGAATCGGAGTTGAATTGAAAACAATAATGAAACCTCTAAATTTCCGTTTGCGTCTCCATTGTCAACACAAATCGGTTGTTGTTTACATGACAAAATAACTAAACAGTTTTCCTTTCAGTCAGCCGAACGGTTTAGCAATTTGCTTACCATTAAATAAAATTGAATAATACGATATTCGAGCATACAAGCACAAACTGAGTTGAAAAACTGTTTATATGCGAAAAAATTTGCAAAAAACTGCATTTGTATTGATGTCAACTACGTTGGCTGACTGTGTGCAGAATAGGTTTTACCCGAATATTAAGGACAACCAATGAAGTTACTAACATTTGAAAGATTTTTAGCAAAAAACACACTCTTTTTTCCCCATATCACTTATGGTTAAATAGTTAGGTATGTGTGTGTGTAAGGCTAAAACAAACAAACTAAGACTTGACATAGAGACATTCTTTTTTAATACTTAGTGCTTCAGCAGTATTCCCTGAATCGATTTACTCATATCTATCCATATGTCTGTCTGTCCATTTAAGTTTTCAAACGAATAGTAGTAAGATTTGAAATATTTCGGTGAAAGATTGATAAATTTTGGACCCTTGAGCGAATGCTATTGAAAATTAATTGGATTCGACCATCGAGAAGACTCTTTCTCCTATAAAAGTCCACTTTGAAAAAGCAATTGTTTGAAAGAAATTTACAATATTTAATATTACTCGCTAACAATTGTCGGAAAGTAGCATTTTCGCATAGCGAATATATGTAAAATATTGATCTGAAATACTGATCTCCCATAGAAACCTTCTTACAAGAAACAAGCTTTGCTTTATATCGTAACATGGTCTAATTTTTAGTAAGGTATGATGAGGATTGATGCAAAACAGTGATTTGACTTTAAAGTTTGCTGGGTTGAACTTGGACTCCGTATATTTGTTTTTCGGAACACGCGGAATATTTTTGATACATGAAGCCCTTGCTTAAGAAGCTTACCAAGGTCAACGGTAATATTAGTTACTGAGAACGGAATCGCTTTGCAAATATTGTAACGTAAACCGTCTTTCGTGATTCAATTCCTTCTGAAATAAAGTTCGTACCACTGAACTGTGATTTTTAGGACGATGTTTGTTTTGCTTACAAATCTTAGGAGATCTTTTTGCAAATTATTTACAGGAATTTAAATTTTCAGCACTTTATTCTCTTAATTGCAAAAATGCCACTTACGCTTACTTACTTACTTACCGAGTTACCGTTGCCTAAATTCATCGCGACATCTTTGTGTTAATCCCTTCCTCCGCTAAATTTCTGTTAATTGTTGTTAATCTTTTCGCGAGTCGCCAGCAACACGCAGAAGGACTTGAGATCGACTCACTCATTTTGGTTAAATTTCCAAGACT
Organism: Glossina austeni; assembly: GCA_000688735.1. Taxonomy (NCBI): domain Eukaryota; kingdom Metazoa; phylum Arthropoda; class Insecta; order Diptera; family Glossinidae; genus Glossina; species Glossina austeni. Next base: position 99,922 of record KK502434.1, on the reverse strand, counting down.
GACGTGTTTTGGGCCAAGAGCGAACGCCATGGAAAATTTTTCGGATCGAATAACTTTATCGACCGCTTCCCATATAAAGTCAATATTTGGGCTATAGGGTACGCTAGTGCATTTAATAGTGGATCGTAATAATAGCTAATAGCTTTACAATCCATGCAGTGACTTTGTTTCAGGCTTCTTGATATTCAAACATTTTGATTTTTGAATCTATCAGCCTAGACGTTTACACGTCTAACCTCAGAATGTTTGCAACTCATGTGTAAGAGAATTTTTCATAGAACGAGTTTCTTCGTTTGCTTTCCTTGAAGTTTTATTGGTTTTCTTTCGATATTTAATCATGAAAGAGTTAAAGTAATGTTTACAAATTACGCCGATTGTTTAGTTGAGTTGCCGTTAAGTGTCATAAACGGCTCGTAAAACAACTCTGATTAGCGTTTACAATTGAACAAAGAATTGCAGGCAGAGACGAAAGTTGTACAGGAGTTCAATTGGAAGTGAATCAATCAACAATTCTCGCGTCGTTCTCACCAATTGCACATTGGGTACGCCTAAGATCACGCTGTGCTACGGAGTTAACTTGACAAACCTTATGCTCTCTTAACTTTAGGATAGAAGTCTTGAACGATACAGAGAAAAATAATGCTTTTCTGATGAAAATCATTGCTATCGATGAGGCTTACTTTGGTCTTAAAAGCGTTATTAATTAGAAAAACCGTCGAATCTCGCCCAGCCAGCAAACCAAAACTTTACTGATGCCTGTCCATGCAGGCGGACTTCTAGAGTTGTGTTGGTTTTTTCAAGAAAATCAGACCGTAACACGCAATAGGCGTATCTAGTCCACCATTAGACTTGTATAACACACGGGCGTTGACAGAATTCTGTTTCGCTGCAAACGAGCTTCAGTATGTTGGGTTTTTTATAATTAACTTTGTAAGTAGAGACAAAAAAGAAAACATGAAACGATGCTGAAATGATTGCCTGCCTAATTCGTTTAGGTCCGATATTACTTTCGCCATTCTCGCTATGAAAAGAAGGGCCGAATTTTAGATACTCTCCACTTCCGCTTGTAAACTCTGCTCTTCATAAAATATCAAGACTGGCCTTTTCTGAAAATTCTTATAGGGCCAGGGCTAAAAAGAATTTACCTACGCAGTCCAAACTTTCCTTACCTGTTCCATGCCAGTTTTGATCGGAAAATGCTGAAAACTAGACGATGTTGACATGTAAAGGCTTACTCTTCTTGGTGAACATTTCATAGAATGTGACTTCTAAAGATATTGAAATATTATATAGATTTTCTACAATCATTTGACATGAAAAAATATAATCATAATAAAGACATAATTTCTTTCATACAACGATTTTCCCAAAAGCGGGAATGGTCGTAAAAATGATTCGACACAATTTATTTTTACAAAAATTTTGTCCACCGACATTTTCGAAACGGGAACTAAAATTTTCCCTATTTCGAAAGAAAGATGAATGACAACATTTTGAAAATGTTACAGAAAATGCTTTTGAGCCGATGCATTTAATAAAGCTGGGCTGGTCCGAAAACCAAACACCATCATATTTGAAAAATTGTGGCTTGCGTTGAGTAATAAATTGTTTGAGAGACACCGCACAGAAAGACCGGCAAGCACCTTCCAAAAATTGTTTCAGAAAATGCTTTTGAGCCGGTGCGTTTAATAAAGCTGGGCTGGTCCGAAAACCAAACACCATCATATTTCAAAAATTGTGGCTTGCGTTGAGTAATAAATTGTTTGACAGACATCGCACAGAAAGGCCGGCAATCACCTTCCAAAAATTGTTTCAGAAAATGGTTCAGAGCCGATGCTTTTAAAAAAATTGGATCTTTCTCGGAACCTTATAAATGTACTTCCAACCATAACTTGAAATATCGTAAAGGGAATAAGATAACATCCGTTCAAAGATAACTGGAGATAACTGAAAGTTAAATCCATTTCAAATCATTCTTTAGCGCTATGATGATTAGAAAGGAGGAAAACTTTTGAATAAAATTAAAAAGATTAGAAGGTTTTTTGTACCTGTTTATCTCCGATTTTTATTAAGAGACAATTTGTATGTGTGTGCTGCCATTTCCAAGTCTAAACCAAATGTATTTTCATTTTTATTATTACTTCCAGAATACTGGGATGACACCGCTAATGTTCGCAACAAAGGACAATAAAACATCTATAATGGATCGTATGATTGAATTAGGAGCTGATGTTGGTGCACGGAATAATGTAAGTTCTGAGAATATGTCAACTTTTAATAAATTTAAGGTGTGAAAAATTAAATATTAAAAATCGATAACAAAAGAAAAAAAAAAAGAAAAAAGAAAGAAAATTTCAAATGAAACGAGAAAGAAAAGCAAAGAAATAAACAGAAGTTGGTCAACAGGAAATCAGTCTAGCGAAATAGTGAAATGCTTTGCACACGCAACAATCTTCATATTTTTCGAAAATAAAAGAGAATGCATAGAACAGCAGCGACCGTCATATTGTCTTGAAACTTTGTTGTTTAACAAAAGTTAAGTTGAATGAACCAAAGTGTTTAACAGAGCAACAAAGCGAATGAAAAAGAATCTAACTTTTCTCTTATATTTAGCAATAAAAGCTACATAATCACGTAGCTGGGAAAACAAAGTAAACACATTACACACAGACTTTAGTGTATTTTGTGAACTTTCACAGCAAATGTAAACCAAAAAATCAAAGTTAAGCGAGTGCCAACAAGTCCTTGACCTAAAAATACATGCGGCAAAAATGGAAATACAATGACCGGGCGTTTTGTTTTACAATTGAAAATGCACAAGAAGGAGCTACGTAGAGACCGTAACATTTACTCAGCGAATGAAAAAGAAAAAAAATTATACGAAAAAAGACGAAACTTTTAAGAAATGACGGCAAAACTAAATTCTTCCACGTTTAATTGCCAAATAAATGTCCCTACGTGTGTGCACACACACACACATATGAAGGAGCGTCAAGTGATAAGCGGTTTTTTTTTTCTAAAAAAAAAAAAATTAAATAAATTTACACGTCATACATGATATCTTGATATTTATTTTGGTAAATTTTTCATTTTCCCTCATTGCCCGAGCCCATTATCGCCACTAATATGTAAAAAAATTGGAGGTTGTTTCTCTGACCCCATTAGCTCTGCTACTGACATTTGTGCAAAATAACAGCAATAGCAACAACTTTGTTATGCAGGTTAAGTGGCAATTAATCACATTCTAGTTAAAGTTCTTTTTGTTTATATTTACCACACACACACACGTAAATATGCACACATGCGTACATATGTACATATGTGTTTAATATTTATATAACAAGAGAGTTGTGTTTATATTTATATTCTGCAGTTAAGAAATTGAACTTTTCCCTTAAGGATTGCGGAAATTAAATTTTGAACTTTTAATTTTTTTAGGTCAACCGCTAAATATCATTTATTTAATAATTGATTACATTTTTAAGTCTACACATTTTTTTAAGTCAAAGTGCAATTTAATTTCTTTTTTTTCTCTGTAATTAAGCACTTTAAGCAAAAAAGTGTACAGTAATTGAAACATTAGAAAAAAATTGTACGCCGAATAGGCAAAAAGTCTCGACTACCAACATAACTGTCGTGACTTCAACTCTCAAGTAGAGTAAAGTTTTCAATAAAGCAGATAGCCTTAGACGCTAGTACTTTAAGACTTTAGTCTTAGAATTAACTTCTCTAAGCAAATTAATAACAATAATAATGGGAAAAAATTCTTTTCCTTCTCGTTCTCTCAAACAAGAAAATTATAATCGCCTCTGGCCGAAGCTTCTATATCTATAATCTTTATATGAAAATATTTCGTGGAAATATCTATTTTGCTGGCCTTTGCACAGAGAGGTATTTTTACTTCACGTTGTATTGTGGGCGTGGTTTTCTTTAGTGAAAATCTGCGTATAGCAACTTGCCATGCTTTCGCCGTTGGCTTCAATCCGACACTTCGGTTTTTACGACCATAGACAAATAAGCAAATGGGAGACGGACATGCGGACAGACTTAATAGATCAAACTTAAGTACTTACCAATAAGACACAAACGTTCGGGTCTCCGAAATTCTTTCAGAGTGTTATAGGCGTTTTAATAAAAGAATGAGACTCCGATATCCTATAACGCTAGGTAGGCGTGGTTGCTTTTTCTCATTTTTGTGCAAGTGATGGGGGATCAGTTATAGAATATATATGAAAATAAGGCATTACAAAGCCAGGCAAGCAGACGGACAGACGAAGGGACGAACCGATTCAGAATGAGATGCTGATGAAGAATATATGCACTTTAAGGGATCTCTAAAGATTTCCTCTGTGTGTTCTAAACGTTTCGACAAAGTGTGTATATATGTCATCCTTCGTTGGTGGATATAAAAATAGTCTTGGGGAAAGTCGTGAACTAGAGTGAATATATTAAATTGATTGTTTAGGCTTGAGTCGGACAACTTTCTTGTCAAGATACAGCGAGAAATAGTGCGAGTCAGAAAAAAGGAACTATAAAATCTTAAAAGAATTTTTCGAGAAAAGAGACCGAAGAGGCTCCCGCTTTACCATGCATAAGCATATTTAAAGCTATAAGCGGCGTTTTTCTGTGATATCTCTGATAGGTTGAAATGGTTTTCTTTCACCTCAGCGTTTTTATTTATGCATTGTTACAGTTAGGTATTAGTACTTTTTCTAGCTAAGGGCCTAGAGAGGAGTCTAATAACAAAACGCTCACATCTCTATGGATGATTGTAATACTTTCTGGTAGATATTATCGACTATTTTATGACTGATGTTTAGAACGAAAGCTTAATTGCACTTCGCTGTTGGAAATCTAGAAAGTTTTTAATTGTATGTGAAAGACAAATTGTACTTTTAAGAAATCTTTAAATATAACAAACAAAGTTTAAGTTTAGTAAGAACTTTCGATAGTTTTTTCTAAAAAAAGTCTCTTCGTCGTTAAGAAAAGCAATAATAGATTACAACGTGAATAAAAATTCAACCATGACGGTAACGAATTTTTAAAACAACGACAAAGATCTTCATTATGTGGCTTTGTGCAAGCAAGGTAAAGCTATTTAATATTAAGCCCTAATATAAGCAAATGAATTTTTGTTGCATAAACATTTTTCCAACAAATTTTTTACGCCTGCAATTCTGTAACGATGTGGAAATCTTTATGAAAAATTTTACACAACACTTTAGAACAATCGTTTTAATCCTGCGCGTCCACTTGGTCTTTTTGTGCATATGTTTGGAAAGCTTCATCCGCACCTTTCAACAGAACTTCCGCTCTTTACGGAACATTTTTATTGTATTTTATTATAACAGAGGCTACAGGTTACAATCGAATAATTGCTTCTATAGGCAAATCAAATATTTTGAACGATGTGTTACTTAAGGAAGAAAGCACGGCCACCGGATAACAAGCATACTGTTAACGTTTAAAGAAAAATTTATGTATTTTTGAAAAGTGATTAAAAAAGTGAAAATCTAAGGGACTCTGCTGGCGTCATGTTTCTCGTAGCGAATTGGAATTTGAAAAAAAAAGAAACGTTCCATCTTAATTGCTGTCGCTAGCGGAACGCTCAGCGGATCTTAAAAATTTGAATTTTGGTTGACTGGCAAGTATTTGAATGAAAACTTTCAATAGACCAAAAGAAGGCTACCTTTTAGTATAAAAAGTTATTTACATCAACTCATCGAAAATCCCTTACGTGTTTCCAGAAGAACTCTTTTAAAGTTTTGCACGATGCCACAAACATGTCTTTAAATTATCATAAATTTCTTATTAACTTTTACAATGCAACTGCACTCCAAGGACTGTAAAAATGTTCAAATTTTTTTAGTTCATTCTCTTTTTTTGATGATTTTATTCTCGAAAGTGCCATGCAATGGATTGACAGGTTTAACACGGTAAGAAGTAATAGAACTCAATATTAGAAATGATAAGCAACATAAAAAGTTCCATAACTAACTTTAATTTTGCTTCGCAGAAACATTGAAAAATTTCGAATCGTCCTCCGCCTTATATCTATATGTCTACATAACAGACGTCCTGAGAAAAATATTTTTGCTTGGAAGTCTTTTTAAATGAACAACACTTCTAAAAGGAATCTGTGAGTGTATCAGGCAAGTTAGACACTACGACGCCATTTCTCAACAGATATTCAGCTGACTTGATTCAAGCTCTCTCTCTCAGTTCTTGGTGACAAGCCCGAAATTTCAAAGAAAGCATATTCTACAGATAGAGAAAGTTTTCCACCTATTGTAGAAGCTTGAAAGCATCTCTTATGCCGATAACCAAAAAAAAAATTCTGAAAAAAATTTTAGATGGTTTTACTTTTTATTGAAAAATTGTTTTAAATGGAAAGAAGATGGAAGCAAATAATCTTCCGCGTCATTATAAAGTTGTAACCTAAACATATGTGGCTAGAAGGAAAGGGTTTTTCCAGTTGGCTTCATATACTCAACTGTTTGCTTATTAAAATCGATTTTTGAAATATATCCTCTATAAAGCCATTATTGTTGCAAAATGTCTTGAAGCGCTTAACAGTATATTTGCATGTTGTGCTTCTTCTTGCATTTGCTATTATAGGCTATTGAACCTATTATTGTAGACAATGCTTTATATGCATAAAATGCTTGCTTACGGCAAAATATATTCATTTTTTCTTTTTTTTTTTTTGTGTTTTTGAACTATAAACGTATTTTGAGGTATTCTTTTCTGCAATTTCATGCCAGTTTAGATAAATAGCAACACCTGAACCTCAAACCCGAAAATGAGGTCGCGACAATGTGCAAACGTACAACAGTACGATGAATATTGTTTTACATATTTATTTATTAGACTTTTCTTCACTATTACTTCGCCTACCAATTGATTCACTTATAAAAATATGTTAAATTTGTCGTTCAATATGTAACAAGGCACTGCATGTGTTCGAAATTTAAAGCAATGTTTGTCTGTTACGATTCAAGACTTTAAAGCAAAACAATTTATTTAAAATATTGGAACTTCTTACATACATACATATATAATTGATATTCCCTAAGCAAGTTTAGCAAATGAAAGTTCAGACTTTAACCGAAAACAGGTCAATACTAGCTTAAGAATCAAGATATTTTAAAGGTAATATATAAACATTATTATGGTGACGCAGTTAAAGTGATCTTTTGTGCAAGCTTTTTTTTTTGATCCACGACCAATCGTTCAGGAGATATCCCTTATGAGTGTAACATGGTGATGGTCAGAAAGAAGTGAGGAAAGAGGCAGGGAGCAGCCGCAACTTGGTGAGTGCGTACACAATGCCTTTGCGACCAAGTATCGTCAAATCAGCTTAGGCGATAAATACTGGTTTGACAGTTGCGAGTTATTTATTCGGTTATGCAAACGATTCGATTAACTTGTTGACACAGACTTGTTTTTATTCATTTACTTTAGATTGTAGGTGTTTAAGATTTCTTCCTAAGTGAATATAATTCTCTCTCTGGCTTTCATTTTATTTTTTTTTTGTTTTTTTTTTTTTAATAATTTTCTGTTGTTACTTCCGTTTATTTGTTTCCGGTTTTACCCTTTATTTAACTTTACACTAACAGTACTTTAAATAAGTAGACGACCTTTGTATTTCTTTATTACGAGCGACTTCTACTGACAAGAATATGCAGTGGAAAGAATGTGCCACGAATGAAATATTTATTGTCTACCTGTCTGTCTCTCTGTTTGCATGTGAGTGTGTCTAAAATGATTCTCTTTCCGTCATAGTATTTGAATAAATTCATTTCTGTTTCGTTTAATTATGCGTGTCATTCGTATTTTACATTATTGCGAATAATTTAACTGAAATCCATACAGTGCTTTCCAATGAATCGCAGTATTTGTTGTTCAAGTGAAAATGTATTTTGAAAAAAACTTTGCAAAAATTATACCCATTTCTGATGTTCACCATATACCATAATGAAGTTTCTCTCAGAATTAAATCCAGATGGACGTAATGAATGGCATCAGTTGTCTTTACCGAGTGAACACTCACTATAGGTGCGACCATGAATCGCCAAGTCGCACAGAGGATTGATCGACCCGCTCGCAACCAATAAGGCACTAAGTTGTCCTCGTTTATTTACTTAGAATGGTAGATATTCAAAATTTCTCTTTAAGTGATTATAGTTTCCTTCGAGATAACCTAAAATATTCAAAAACCATATATAAAAACATGACTAAAAATTAATTTCATGAGCATTGTCGTTACGTCATACTACAGGTATTTGAACTGGAATAACTAGTCAAGCACTATTTCTAATGAACAGATTTCCCCCTCAAAGCAAAACATTCATTGTCAAAATATTGCATTTGCTTGCGTTCATTTACTTGGATGAATCATTTGCTTAAAACCGTTAACCTCATCGCTCCGCTTACCGGTTTTCCAAGAATACTGATCTCTCTAGTGTACTGGTTAGCAAGAAAATTAAGTAATTACAAGAAAAAAATCATATAGAGTTATAAACGAATTGTCTACGAAGCTGTAAAAAAATCGAACTATTGTTCCATTGTTGCCGTATCGACTCGTTCAAGGCACGTGTCTAAGAATGTAAAATTTGTACACAAAAACTGAAACATATGTGTACTTAAGCGAACAGCTCGGTTATGGGATTCGTTGTTTTCGTTTTCAAGCGATACTTTTAAATGGGAAGTACTGTACATAGCTATACTTTGCAATACAGTATCGAACGTCTTCAGTCAAAAAACTCTTATTGCAGCTATTAAAAGTAATGATCAATGAAACGAACCGCTGAGTTAAAAAACTAATCGTTTGCTAAAAAGTTCGTTTATATTAAATTATGAGATTTTGTGAAGCTTCGAGGGAACTAAAGCGATTAGGTGTACTATTTGTTTGCAGTTTATTAATGGGCTGTGGTGAAAAAAAGCGCAAGAAGGTTTTTAGTACAAAATCATTTATGTAGGAAAAAGCATTACCATGGCTCTAAAAATAATAAATAATAAAATAGAAAATATCATATGAATGAATGTAAATTTCCGTCACGAATCCACATATGCGTGAAATTATCGAGGACGTTTTTATTGAAACTCATAGATGCGCGAAATTTTGCTCATCATTATCGCTTAAGGGCATATATCCACAAGGTTGATGAAGTGAAATAATTCCAAACGGTTTAATCATTAAGTAATTGTCGGTATAAAAATTAAGGGCAATAATTGGCGAAATATTTATTTAATTTTTAAATTAATTTTGAATTCGCAACACCATTGTGCACTACGTAATTAGCACCTGCAGGAATTTTCATGTCGTACATAATACACTTGCGTTGTTTAATCCTCCAGTTATCAATATCGCATTACGTCAATTGAGTCTGTTCAGAAGCAGTTTTTACTACAGCGCCATTTGGGATCCCAAGCTCTAATTGCCGTGCTATGCACGTAGACTTATTTGGCTGGAAAAGCCCGACTTTGTTTTACATATAATAAGATTTGTGTATGATCTGCTAAGCGGCAGAGTTGATACATTTTTTTTTTTTTTATTAAACGGAGTTAACGTTGAGGCATCTCATCGCGTGACTCGCTAATTTCAGTTTATTAGACTTGAACAGTTAATATTCAACCATGAGCTGTTTAACCCCTTTCGCTTTCTTTGCAGTAATTTTAATAACATTTATTATTTTATTTCGATATCGGAATCGAAAAATACGACCAAAGAACGTTTACTCCGAAGTTTTCAATTTATGATACGTTTTCATACTATACTCATAAAGTTTTATGATTTTAAGCCATGGGCGTAGAATTGTTTTCACTTGACCTAGCTTTTCATTTTTCCTTTTACTTTTTATTTATTTATATGCTTGTATTTTATTTAAGGTTTTTTCATTTTATTTAGTGTTTAAAATATTTACATTTTAAGCCGTAGATAAGTTGGTATTCGAGTAATAGCAACAGTACCTGAATTAATATTGAATCGTCTCTTTCTCTCTTTCTTTGGAAATTTCTCTCAACGAACTCTCTTTTCTAATAACTCAAAAGGATTACTGGAAAGCGGTTGCTTTAACTTAGAGAAAAGCAAGCCATAAAAGACGAAAGCAGTGGCGGTATGCCACTAATGCTTTCTCCATAGTCATGGCCAGCAATTGACTCCCTTGGGCTACTTTGCTTAATAAAATTGTTCATATAACTACTTTTCAAAATAAGATATTATATGGGGAGTGGTCAAAAAATGATCCGATCCGTACCATTTTCAATGGCGTTCATCCTTAAGCCAAATCATGTCGATGTACCAAATTTCAACAATATATCTTTGCGATCTATAGGTTGAGGACAAGAAAAGGATAAGGACAAACGGACAGACAAGCTTAGATCGATTCAGAATCATTTTCTAAACTTTAGGGTGTTGCGTACATGCGCGTAAATTAATATACCCCTATACCACAAGTGGTGTGTGGAGTGTAAAAAGAAAAAGTAGGCGTGAATTCTTCACATAAATTTAACATGTCAAAATATTCATATTTTTGCTGGGAAATGCGGAAAATTCCGATCTTTTTTCACGTAACAAAGTTTTGAAAGTAACCTATTATATAGGGGTAGTCACATAAATGATCCGATCCAATCGATTTGCAAGAGCATTTATTTTTGCGTCAAAACATATCAGCACACAATATTTTATCAAACTATCTTGAAAATTGCGAATGATGCGAGTGGCGCAAAAATTTACTGGAACAGAGATCATGCAGACGTACGGACAAGCGAGTTTAAATCGTTTCAAGGAATGATTCTGGATATAGTATTTTAATAAAGTGTAGATATAATTTAAATCTTTTTTAGTCTTACATACACCTGCACAAACTTACTGTACCCTGAACAAGAAGTGGAGGGTACAGTTATACCTTTCATTTCATTTTAATTGCGAAATTAGGTAATTTTTGAAACAATTAAGTACTGCACCTAGTAGTAGAAGTCAAGAAAATAACATTCTACGGTAATTGCACTATAAAATCTCTTTTCCGATATTTAAATGAAGACTTATGACTTTAATGTAATACTGTGAGTATATCTCTCTTTGTAAATTAATTTTATTGATCGTTGATTGCTTATTGATGCGTTTATTGCATGAGCAGGTGCGACGGCATTGTAGCTAATTAAAAAAAAGATTAACTGACACTTACTTAAAACGAATTACACACCTTTCTATAATTCGTTGATGATAATTGTTTTATAATGAAAAGTGAAACTTTCACTTAACGAAACACAGCGATGGGTGGGCGGGTGGGTAATCGCCTATTGAAACTTTCAATTTTTTAACTGATTCGTTTTTTTCTTTCTTTTGTTCTTGCTGTTGCGTTACAGGACAACTATAATGTGTTGCATATAGCAGCGATGTATTCGCGTGAGGATGTCGTAAAACTGTTGCTAAACAAACATGGCGTTGATCCCTTCTCAACGGGTGGGGTAAGTAACACATTCACAAGCATACACTCTGAGTGTATTAAATACATACGTATACCGTAGTTCCCGCCTAAAAGTAAAAAACAAAATAAAGAAATCAATAACAAAATAAAACCGGAGATGTATTCGTATTAGTGGAGTCGGTGGTCGGTGGGTGATTTATTATGCTTTTTCTTCAAATATTTTCAATTTTCAAAATAAAAAGTTTTAAAGGAGAAATTCTAAGGAAATACCTGTGTGTGTGTCGCTAACGACCAAAGGTCAGCTATAACTATATAAATTATACGATACGTAACATGCTAGCGCTTGTATTGTTACTGCGTTAGTTTATGTTAGTGCTTTGATATGTACAGGAATTTCCAGGGGGTAGCGATAGTTGTCCATGCGTTTATTTTCGTGTATGATCCATGATCCAGATGCACGACATTGCATTCATTAATTTATTATGCGTGCAACTAGCATGCAAGTGTCGTCAAGTTCAACTTCACTTTAATTGTCACAAGGTTAGGTCACTCAAGCAGTTAGAAAATGTCTTCATTATTTTGCAATTTTTCTTTCGCTTTTTTCTTCTGCTTAAAAAAAAATAAAAAAATACCTATTTGGGTCGTTCATGCTTTGTTAGATAAAAAAAGTCTTTAAGTGCATAAGAACTCATTCTATTATAAATAATATTAGAAAGAAAAGAAGTATGTTAGTTTTGTCAGGGCCTTTGTAGGTGAAAGGGAATAAAAAAAGTTATTCTTCTTCAAATGGTTAATGGTTAAGTTTTCTCTTGTTTATGTCAACGTGGAGTTCCAAAGTATTTTAAAACAAAAAAAAAAAAAGATAGTCATACAGTCGTAGTAAGTAAGACTCAACAGATTTATTAAGAAAATATCGGGTTTCTGCTCTCAAAGGGAATGCAATAGAAATTCGGAAAAAGCTTCGCGTTTGGGTACTTGATCCGATCTAATAATTTTCTCTTAAACTAATAAATGTTCTCCTACATAACACATCTGCGAGTGCAGGTTGTGAGTACTTATGATTCGGTCTTGAATGAATATTGTTCTGCTTCCTTTTGTTTTGCCCTTATCTATATAGTTATCATGGCTTAGTTTTAATATTCCATTTTTATTTCTTTTTTTTTTCTATTTTTTTTTTTTTTTTTTTTTTTTATTCACTTCTTATAAACAACAGGTTTCGTTACTTAGCAAATTTTGTTGAAAACGTTAAACAGCCGAAAAATTTTATGACTTTATTTAACTTTTAAATAGGGTTCTCGATGACATTACAGTGATCCGATTCAGAAAAAAATTAACTAGACTTTACCCTTTGTTGGAGAAATTACAGCATATAAAAGTAACTGTACCGATGGACAATTAAAAATTCTCCTTATATAGCTTTCGAAAATATTGCACAAATATTGAGCTTGTCCGCGTGATATAAATCATGATCCGAATCAGTCTGAAAAGTAATCGCAAGTCATAATTTTCTTTTTTAGCTTAGGAAACTTTCGAAATTTTCAGTAACGAAAAGATAAGCAGGCGTGGTTATGGCTTGCAATCGCAAAGACTTTATAACCTAATCTCGATTTTACAAAGCAAATGACAAATTGAATACACTAAGCTTGCTAGATGAAAACCTTAGATTTTATCGGTAAATAATGTCAAGCGTTGTAAATCTACCCAAATAAATAAAATAATAATAAATAAATAAATAATAATAAATAAATAATATTAAGCTATTTTCGTGGCTTATATCAGAATAATTTATTAAAAGTTATATAACATTAGATGTATAATTGTGAGAGTTTATAAATATTTTTAAATGGCGCAGCCCTTGTTATCAGAATGGTCTGAAAATATTTGAAAGATACAAAAGTGCAATGAACATTAATTCCTTGAAATTTCGATCCAAGCTTAATGTTAATGCAATGGCGAAGGTAAATATATACATCTCGTCGCCATATAGATTGTCTTTTAGTTCGTTTTAGCTGTTTTAGTGTAGCATATCTGTAGTTATATATAACAAATCATAATTTGAAGTAAAATGTTTTATATATAATATAAGATATAATATAATATATAATAACATATATAATATAATATATGATATATATAATTGTGATGTACAATATGCTTAGACCAAAACTTTTGTCTCAATTAGTCAGCAACTTAAGCTAATGTGAATTAAGCGACTATGCACTTTGATCTCTTTTTTTTTTAGAAGACCTTTTTTAGAATATCTGGTACGTTAGCTTAAGGCTACAGACTATTTGTTTATTTGGATTTAATGAAAATTCGTAGGAAATTTTGAATCATCGTAATATGAAGCAAATCTTTGATTCGAATTAAACTAATCCGTGAACACTGTAGACTCTATTAGAAAATGCATTGGATGTCAGGCAATTCAATGGATGTCAGTCAATAACATTGTTAGTGTATACTATAATTGATGGGATTCATCACATTTGTAAAACACTTTGTAAACTACTACTGTTAGGCATTGTAACGCTATATAATTATATAGCAGCAACAACGACAATGTTGGTATAACTCGATTTTTGATTATTCCGAACACATCACTGTTTCACTGAATAATAACTAATTCAAGTTTTTTCTTTACTTTTAAATCTTTACGACGGCGAGAGTTCTCGAAACAGAAAAAAAAGTGCTTAAAATAAATATTTATAATCAGTGAAGACCTGTGTTCACAAAAGTATATTTATGCAAGTCATTGTTAACAACCGCAAGTAATGACCCTTAGATTCCATTCAATCAAGCAATAAAATTTTTGGAAAACTTTCCAAAGTTTTTTTTCCAAGTTTTTATCAAAATTTTTCCGAGCTTAAAGCGCATCAACAGACAGCGATCGAACGATCGGAGGAACAGACAGTGCACTAACGAAGAACGGTCGCGTGTTGTGATTTTTCTTATGGGAAATTTTTTTTTGACTACTAAACGAAAACGTAATACATGAGGTAAATCGTAGATCAAGATCATTAGACTCTATTTAAGCGAGAGATGAAAGGTGTCGCAAATTTACTTTCCCGAGATCCGTCTGAGTCTTTTGTTGCGCACAATTTTCTAAGGAGTGTGTGTGACTTGGCGTTTAATGAATTAATTGAGTAGGATGTTTTTCCGAAGTTCTCTAATTCGTGACCGTTAGAGAGAGAAAGCCACCCTTCGGCAATAAGCATAGAAATTGTGCTCACGTCTAAGGCAAATTGTGAATACCCTTAACGTGATTTGAAGTATTATAAGGTTTGCAATGGAGGGCGTGTTGTTAGTGTTATATGCTTGTTAAAAATTTTGAAATAGAATAACAATACGTTCTGCGCATTGCTGATTTTATCTGCTGTCAATCTGTAAAGACAATTTTAGAAGAATGAAAGCAATAAAAATCCTATTTATGTAACTGGTGTAGCAATTCATTGAAATGCATTTATTTAGTTGTAATTTGTCGGTTGAGTTGGAAAAGCCAATTAATAAAGAATTATTTCGTGATTGCATTCAGTCTAGAGCACAAACTGCTGTCCATTTAGTATCAAGTCGTCAAACTGGTACAGCTACCAATATACTGAGAGCTTTACTAGCAGCAGCCGGCAAAGATATACGGATCAAAGTAGACGGAGTAAGTATAGGAAATGTTTACATGAAATCGTTCCTTTATAATTTACTTTATTGCATATACATTTACGTAATGCGATGACTTGCAGAGAGGTAAAATTCCTCTGCTACTTGCTGTCGAATCGGGAAATCAGTCCATGTGCAGAGAATTATTGTCAGCACAAACGGCTGAACAACTGAAGGTAAGTTCACTTCCCGATTAACTTGAATATCACTTTTTGTAAATGCTTCAACTTGCGAATCTTCTCAATACCGATTGTTGTCCCGATTATTTGTTAGAACTTTTTAAATAACAGTTAATAAAAGGTTTAATTTGAAAACTTGCACCAAAGTTTTGCGTGTTCTTTCAATTAGTTAGGCCTATAACTTTTTGCACAGATTACCCTCGCATAACACCTAATGTATACGTATATGGAATTTTAAATATAAGAAGAAGAAGAAAATACAAAAAAATTCCTATCTGATGCTTTATTGAACGTCAACTTTAATAAAACAAAGGTTTTGGAAGACCGCGTTAGTCATATGTTATCTGCCCGTACACAAGTATATATAATAACTATCCGTATGTATTAAAGCGAATGTCACGCAACTTTTTTAATTTCGCATGCGTTGTCGTTGCTTAATTAAAATATCGCACTTTATTCTTATTTCTTGTCGGTGCGATTTATTTACAAAAACTTTTGTTTGAGACTTTTGCATACTTTTATATATATATCCGTGCTTATGTGCATAGGAACGCAATTCGTGTTTGCCGGTTTGAACGTCGCCTAAAGCCGGTTTAACTTTGAAACTTTTGAATTTGGGACAAAAGCGAAACAGTTGAAAGTTCAATCCATTCAATGTCAAAATGCATTTGCATGCACGCTTGCATTTATGGAAACCATCTATTCGCCACGTATGGTACACATGCGAAATAAATGAAAAAAAGTTTGCAAAATGTTGAAAATGTGCTCCACGTTGTTTTTCGTCCTTTGATCATTTGCATAAACAACAAAAGTTTGGAATAACATTCACTTTGACCTCTACGATAAATACCAATAATTAACGGAAATGCATTTTATAAATTTTGTAGGCGACAGCGGCTAATGGTGATACGGCCTTACATTTGGCCGCAAGACGACGGGATGTGGATATGGTCCGCATTCTGGTGGATTACGGTACAAATGTGGACACGCAAAATGGTGAAGGACAAACAGCGCTACATATAGCAGCGGCCGAAGGGGATGAAGCTTTGCTCAAGTACTTCTATGGTGTAAGGGCCTCAGCATCCATAGCCGATAATCAAGGTGAGAAAATTTTCTTTTTTTTTTTTTTGGAAAATCCATTTAATTCTCTTTTCCCTTTTTAGATCGCACTCCAATGCACTTGGCTGCTGAGAATGGTCATGCTCATGTCATTGAAATTTTAGCTGATAAGTTTAAAGCCAGTATTTTTGAGCGTACCAAAGATGGCAGTACTCTAATGCATATTGCTTCGCTAAATGGTCATGCCGAATGTGCGACAATGCTTTTTAAGAAGGGTGTCTACCTTCATATGCCAAATAAGAACGGTGCCCGAAGTATTCATACAGCTGCGGCTTATGGTCATACGGGTATAATCAACACTTTATTGCAAAAGGGTGAAAAAGTAGACGTGAAAACTAATGTGGGTATCGTTTCCACATTGGACAAGCAACTTTTATTAAATCAATGACTTTTTTTAGGATAACTATACAGCATTGCATATAGCTGTTGAGTCAGCAAAGCCGGCTGTTGTTGAAACTCTGCTTGGTTTCGGAGCTGATGTCCATGTCCGAGGTGGGAAAATGAATGAGACACCGTTACATATAGCCGCAAGGGTTAAGGACGGCGATCGGTGCGCCTTAATGCTCCTTAAGTCCGGCGCTAGTCCCAATTTAACTACCGATGATGGCCTGACGCCGGTGCATGTAGCAGCCCGTCATGGTAATCTGGCAACGCTGATGCAACTTCTCGAAGATGGTGGCGATCCACTCTACAAGTCCAATGTGAGTTGAAATCGTAAAACTATCGAACATTGTTTTATTTATCCCCACAACTTTGTCAGACTGGCGAGACTCCTTTACATATGGCCTGCCGTTCTTGTCACCCTGAAATAGTCAAACATCTGATAGAAACAGTTAAAGAAAAACACGGTCCCGACAAAGCGACTAGTTATATTAACACTGTAAATGATGACGGTGCTACTGCCTTACATTTCACTTGCCAAATTACTAAAGAGGAAGTCAAAATTCCCGAATCGGATAAGGAAATTGTTCGAATGTTGTTAAAAAACGGTGCCGACGTTAGTTTGTCAACAAAAAATGCCCTCGAAACTGTATTTCACTATTGCGCTATGGCTGGCAACAATGATGTTCTTATGGAAATGATATCGCACATGAATCCTACGGAAATTCAGAAAGCCATGAATCGTCAGTCATCGGTCGGCTGGACGCCATTACTGATTGCTTGTCATAGAGGGCATATGGAGCTGGTCAACAACCTTTTAGCGAATCATGCCAGAGTAGATGTATTCGATACTGAAGGTCGCTCTGCACTGCATTTGGCCGCGGAACGAGGGTATCTGCACGTATGCGATGCGCTGCTAACCAACAAGGCGTTCATCAATTCTAAATCACGCGTCGGTCGCACGGCGTTGCATCTGGCCGCGATGAATGGCTTCACGCATCTAGTGAAGTTTCTCATCAAGGATCATAATGCAGTTATTGACATATTGACGTTGCGAAAACAAACGCCACTCCATCTAGCTGCAGCTAGCGGACAGATGGAGGTATGTCAGCTTTTGCTTGATTTGGGGGCTGACATAGACGCGACCGACGATATGGGCCAAAAGCCCATACATGTCGCCGCGCAGAACAACTACTCTGAAGTGGCCAAACTATTCCTGCAGCAGCATCCGTCGCTGGTCAATGCAACCAGTAAGGACGGCAATACTTGTGCTCACATCGCCGCCATGCAAGGATCGGTAAAGGTGATTGAGGAACTTATGAAATTCGATCGTTCTGGCGTGATCTCTGCTAGAAATAAATTGACTGACGCTACACCATTGCAATTAGCCGCCGAGGGTGGTCACGCCGACGTCGTTAAGGCTCTGGTCAGAGCTGGAGCATCTTGTACGGAGGAGAATAAAGCAGGCTTCACGGCCGTACATTTGGCAGCGCAAAACGGCCATGGCCAAGTATTGGACGTATTAAAGAGTACAAATTCTTTGAGAATCACCAGCAAGAAATTGGGACTGACACCGTTGCATGTGGCAGCCTACTATGGACAAGCTGACACAGTGCGCGAATTGTTAACAAGTGTACCGGCAACAGTAAAGTCGGAAACACCCACCGGGCAGAGTTTATTTGGCGAATTAGGCACAGAATCAGGCATGACGCCTCTCCATTTAGCGGCATTTTCGGGAAATGAAAATGTTGTGAGGCTGTTGCTGAATTCGGCTGGTGTGCAAGTCGATGCGTCTACAACGGAAAATGTAAGTACTAAGAAAGTCGTTGCAGAGACCATGATTTTGTTATCGCTTATATTCAGGGTTACAATCCTCTCCATTTGGCTTGTTTCGGTGGTCACATGTCAGTGGTTGGTTTGCTCCTGAGCCGCTCAGCAGAACTTCTCCAATCGACAGATCGTCACGGCAGAACGGGCCTGCATATCGCATCTATGCATGGTCATTTTCAAATGGTCGAGATTTTGTTGGGTCAAGGCGCAGAGATAAATGCAACCGATAAAAACGGTTGGACGCCACTACATTGTGCTGCCAAAACCGGCCACTTGGATGTGGTTAAGCTGTTATGTGAAGCCGGTGCCTCACCTAAATCAGAAACCAACTTCGGTTGTGCTCCTATATGGTTTGCTGCTTCCGAAGGCCATAACGATGTTCTGCGTTATCTCATGAACAAAGAGCACGATACTTATGGTTTAATGGAAGACAAACGCTTTGTATATAATTTAATGATAGTATCAAAAAATCACAATAACAGACCTATACAAGAGTTTGTATTAGTTTCTCCTGCCCCCGTTGACACGGCTGCAAAATTATCCAATATTTATATAAATTTGTCTACTAAGGTTGGTTAATAATATAAAGACGCGCTTAGAAGTTTATCTAAAGCCTTGCTATTTGCATAAAGGAAAAAGAACGTGCTAAGGATTTGGTAGCAGCGGGTAAACAATGCGAGGCAATGGCTACTGAACTTTTAGCCTTAGCAGCTGGTTCGGAATCGGCGGGAAAGATTTTGCAAGCAACCGACAAGCGCAACATGGAATTTCTAGATGTTCTGATAGAAAACGAGCAGAAAGAAGTTATTGCTCATACAGTGGTCCAGCGTTACCTGCAGGTAATCTTAAAAAGCTCATAGACTTTTTAACTGAACACGCATTTCATTTTAGGAACTTTGGCGCGGCTCCTTAACTTGGGCTTCGTGGAAACTAATGCTGCTATTAGTAGCTTTCATTGTTTGTCCTCCTGTCTGGATTGGTTTTACTTTTCCCATGGGTCACAAATTTAATAAAGTGCCGATTATAAAATTCATGTCTTACCTAACCTCACATATTTATTTAATGATTTTATTGAGTATCGTCGGCATTACACCTATTTATCCAGTGCTGAGACTTAACTTAATTCCCTATTGGTATGAAGTAGGACTGCTTATATGGTTAAGTGGCCTTCTTTTGTTTGAGTTGACAAATCCGTCCGACAAGTCGGGTTTAGGATCAATCAAATTACTCGTTTTACTGTTGGGAATGGCAGGTGTGGGTGTACATGTAACGGCGTTCTGTTTTGTGTCCAAAGAATACTGGCCAACGCTTATTTATTGCCGCAATCAATGCTTTGCTTTAGCTTTTCTGCTTGCATGTGTACAAATTTTGGACTTCCTCTCCTTTCATCACCTCTTCGGGCCCTGGGCTATAATTATTGGAGATTTGCTTAAAGACTTGGCACGCTTTCTGGCAGTTTTGGCCATTTTTGTATTCGGATTTTCAATGCATATCGTCGCATTGAATCAATCGTTTTCTAACTTCACGCCCGAAGATTTGCGTTCATTCGAAAAAAGAAATCGCAATAAAGGTTATTTCAGTGACGGTAAGTACAAATTTATTATTAATTTTTATATATTCTTAAATGTTTATATAAGTTGATGTTGTGTTGATTTCTTTAATGTTTTACGGATCGATGTATAAAAAAAAAAAAACAAAAGAAAACAAAAAAAAAACTGAACCTGTTTTTGATAAGTATCTGCCTGTACTTCTTCACTCCACAAAAGCCACTATCTTATGCATGTCGAACAATTACAGACTCCATGTTAGATTAAACTAACACCTATATACTGAATATAATGTAATTAACGTACACACTTTTACAATATGTCCTATCAGATGATTTGCCTACGGCTCGTCCTCCGCCTCCTCCCGAAAGCTATAAGGACAGCCGCCATATGTTGAGTGAATTTCGTCGCAAGCATAAAGACGATCGTAAGTGTTGTTTATAGTATGAAAAGACTGCCAATGTTGTGATTTCGTTTGATTTTTAGTCTTACTGTGCCTTTGTGAATGATTGTGATTAAAATGCCTTCGGTGTTGTGATCTTTATATGTGGCATGATAATGTCCCCCTTCTTAACAACAATTGGTTGGAGGACTTGTTTATTTTGTGCATTTTTTAAAGTTGTGGAAAAGTGTTGTAATGCTGGCTAACTTGTGTTTCTTGTTTCTTTTTTTTTTTTTTTTTACTTTTTCACCATAAAGTTCACAGAAAAAATTATATCAATTGAAGAGTAAGTGTAGTGAAGACAGTCCGCATTATTTTAGTTTTATTATTCCGCCCCACCAAGAAGCTTCAATGAACGGTACGACGGTTTACTTTTTAGATATAGCAACGTAAGAAGACGAATATTGGGGTTTTATCGCTTGAAATCTCTATATTAAAAAATTTATACGTGCCCATGTTGTCTGCTCATACTCATAATTGTCAGACTTTTTTTCAAGGTTTGATCCAAGGTTCGACACAACCGAAGGACCGAAGGACAAGTACGCTTTTGTAGAAACATAAACGCCTAATGTCACCAACTATCAAGTTGTCAGTTCATGTTTTCGTTCCCTGGATATCCTAACAACTGAAACAAAATGTGAATAGATGCACAGCTTGTTATGGCGTGAGTTATGAATATAATTCCGTTGTGGGATGTCTGACAAGTGCTGCAAGGCTTCACAAAATTTTTTAAAATAATGTCTAATAATTATGATAAGGCTTTGTTATTTGTTTTCGAAAAAAAAACCTTACAGTGCCTCCTCATGACGGAACAAATGTAAGCTTTTTTGTTATAAAAGGCTTTTGCCAAACTTTGTTTCCAAAACACTGAGTGTTTCCTAGTTTTTTCCTGGTTCTATGTAACTAGTTGTGAGAAACTTTTAATTCTTCCAAAATGTTCAAAAAAAAGTTGGCCTACATGGTCTGGTAGCGACCACTATGTACACACACTGTGCTACACTATGTACTGTCTCTTCAAGACAGCAGCACCTTATTTTGGTTTGTGCCTGAGATAAGTGCATTTCGGACAAGAATTCAGAGAAAACATTTTTTTTAGTACTCAGTTCACGGTCGCCCCACGTCCGGTTTTAAATCAATGTGATCTTAATCGTACTTAGTTCCACTAGCGGGTGAAACTCTCTAGCAATTTCCTGAAAACAACGCTTAACTGGAAACATTAGGCGAAAAATACTACTACTACTGGACGAACCTAACTTTAACAAGAAATTGTTACGAATAATCTGAGTAAAAGCAATTGAAACAAGTAAGAAAGTTATGTTCGGATGTGGCCGAATCTCGCATACCCACCACCATTAAAATCTTTTGCGCCCCATGCTTTTATTTATTGTCGTCAAAAAGTGATTGGGATGAAATTTGTCTTTCAACTTTTACTTCACTAAAGTGAACTGTTAAGAAAGTTTAATCTACCGCGTCATGACGTCCATCACAATTAACTTAGAATTAACGTACTTACTTTCCCGCATTCTGCTGTAGAAGTTTTTTTGTTTAATACCCATATGGACAGTATTTTTAATAAAAAATGTATCCGCCATGTTGTGAAGCCCACCGCAATTACTTACTAAAACTAGTCCACTTACTTTGGCGCCTTCTACTCTCCAAGTTCTTTTATTCGATACCCATATCACTGGTATTATTACAAAAAAATTAACGTAGGGCTTGCGAAGGGCTTGCGTTCTGATTAATTTGGATCACTTTCAGTGCCAACCAGCGTGCAAAGACTTCCAATGTTTTTGGCAAATTTGCAATCGATGTCTTAATTTCTGCGACCAGGAAAGCGTCAACAACACATATCACGCAGCCACACAGACAGACGGACAGATCAGGAATATATTTAGTTTTCAGGTTCTCCCGACTATTATATATTATATGCCCTACATCACTTCAACGAATATAGTTATTCAGTCGTTTTGGAGATAGCTACCAAAAGTTACAGATTATTTTCAGGCAAAGGCATACTTTTCATGAAAGTGTTGGAGAAATATTTATATGCCGTGGTTTCCAAAAAATGGGCCTACATAGTCTAAATTCACTAAGGTTGATTTCTATGTAAATTTATATATATATCTATAATTATAAAAATATATAAAAATTATACTTCTTTACCCTACAAATATTCAGTTTTCGTAGAAACATTTATATGAGACTGGGTTCAATAAATTGTTGTTTGACGAACCAAATTTGTCACACTTAGAGAGAAATGTTGAAAACTGCAATCTCTCTCATATAACGAATTTTCAAAATAAGGCGTTATTAAGGGGAGTGGTCCAAAAAGTGATTCTAAACCGATCGGTACAATAAAAGGTGGGTTTATCTTAAGCTCCTAGCGTCCTTATTAAAATATTCTTATTAACCTGATCCGACTAAACTTCTAAGTTTAACTACAATAGAAAGCTATAACTTTGACCCCGACTCGTTTTAGTGTTCCTAATTAATTGTTTTAGAGGGCTTATGAAAGAGAGAGAGAGAAAGAGAAAGAGAGAGAGAGAGAGGCATTATTAAACTTATATGGATTTTTTTGCTAAGAAAAGAAAATAGCGGATTGAATATCAGAGATAAACATAAAATATTTTTCTGTGAACTCTTGATTTTATTTAGCATGATTCTATTGATTTTTGTTTCCAAGGCTTCTTTCTGCGCACTTCTCTAATAAATTAACGACAAATTTTATTCACATTTTACAACTTTTACAAAATACTTTATATATCTATCGTTAGCAAAAACTACAAATATGAAATCGTTTACTTGGACAGAGTTGGATATAAAAATTTGTTTGTTATGCTTGAGAAATGCATGATTTGACGAGATCGTTGGAATATGATGCGCATGTTAATGTTCGCTTAGTGGAAATTGAAAATCGAGAGACCAAGTTTTAATTTTCTTTCTTTTATTTAAATGGAAACGTTTTAGCTTTGAACGCTTTCCACACATTTCAATGCACAAAAGGCAAGCAAGTGACTTTTATATTCAAATGAGTTACTCGCTCCCGTTTTCCTTTTTTTTTTTTTACTTTTGGTGTGGCATTGTTACTCACCCTAATATTCTTTGCGAATTCTATATACACTTCATCCATATCTCTGTCGAACACCAACACTTATAAATGTGTGATGTAAGCAATTCTGAAATGCTTTCCGAGAAAATAAATTATCTATTAACACTCTCCTGAATTTCTAACGCCTACGAACGAATAAATATCAATCAGGACCTATGACGCCTTTCTTGGCATTTGAACGTTTGTTTTTTGCTGTTTTCGGCCAGACTACCACAGTGGATATTAATCCTATGCGACATTTAAGACCCGAATGGACCGAAGTATTATTCAAATTGGTTTTTGGCATCTATTTGCTGGTGTCTGTGGTTGTTCTCATCAATCTGCTAATTGCCATGATGTCGGATACTTATCAACGCATTCAGGTTCGTATAAATGAAACTCACTAATTTTATATGTATTTCTCTTTTCTTTCTCCAATAACGGTCATCTCCAACATGTCTAAACTAATTTTTGGGCGTTTCGTACGTTTTTATTTGTTCAACATCGATGACACTTCACACATTAATGTGTCGTTATGTTTGTGTACTGTGTACTATCTATGTACTGATGATAATGGTGGATGATTGTGTGGTTTATGGTATGGTTGATACGTTGGTCATTGTCTACTTTTTTTTGTGGGATATCCGTTTGTTTGTTGTTGTCTTTGAATGGTGGTCACAGTGCGCATGCATCCTATAAATTCATTTGAGCTATTATTCTTCGCGGTATTCGGTCAAACGACGACCGAACAAACGCAAGTTGACAAAATTAAAAATTTAGCTACGCCCACCCAGCCTTACTGGGTTGAATATCTTTTCAAGATAGTCTTTGGCATCTACATGTTGGTATCGGTGGTGGTGCTTATCAATTTGCTAATCGCCATGATGTCCGACACTTATCAACGCATACAGGTACAATTATCATTCTTCTTCTTTTTTTTTTTCAATTTAAATTTTAATTTGCCAACACTTTCTTAATAATACTAACTAATATTTTCTTACAGCCTAAGTACAGATACCTATGTAATCGTAATGTGAAATATTTATGTTATTTATGTTAGCTAAAATCCGTCTGATGTTTTTATGTGTAACGTCATAAAGAAGATGGGAATTTTCTGTAGTTCCATCAACTGCCCAGACTTGCAACTTCCTGGGAAATTGCAAGGCATTAAAGTGAAAAAGTATTTTAATCCTTAAGATACAATTTTCGCTAACAATTTTGTGTCTTAACGATATATCTGCAAAAACTTAAGCCTATCTGGCTTTCAATCACCGATAGATGAGCTTCGTATTTGTACAAGCTTTTGTGTGTGTGTGTGTGTTTGTCGTTTTTGTTCGTTTTTTAGAAATGACTTTCTTAATGTAATTCTATGCGTGTGTATGTATGTGTATATTATCAAAAATTTAGATTAGATTAGAAATTGCATGAGTCATTGAATATTCGAATAGTGCTCAAGTTTTTAAAGACCACATGTCAACCGGACAAACAACTATATCCAATGTCTTTGAAATTCTTTCTCAGACAGCAACGCGGGAGCGATATAGTATCTGCGAGAAACTTCAGTACTATTTGAGTATTTTATTCCTTAAATTATTTATTTCAGCGCTTCAAACACTATGCCAGATATCATCATTCATTACGTCTTGTATGATCTTTCTTTTTTTATTCTTCTTCTTGTTCTTTTGACATTCGTATCACGTAACATTTGGAATGGTTTGCCATATTACATTTGAACCCATACTAAAAAAAAAAAAAAAAAAACAAAAAAATTCGAAAAATATTTAGGCACAATCTGATATTGAGTGGAAATTCGGTTTATCAAAGCTCATCCGTAACATGCATCGCACCACAACAGCGCCGTCGCCGCTTAATTTAGTTACCACCTGGTTTATGTGGATCGTTGAGAAGGTCAAGGTAAAATTGCAAAGCAGCTGATTTTATGAACTCTTCCTTCTTTTTGGGAATCCAAACGTTAAAAAATGACCTTTTCCCCAATTCATTTAAAGCAATTTGGCAACAACCTATATATGATTTTAGCACTTCAACACATTTCAATGCAATCTTTGGTAACACAAACTGGCACTAAAACGTTTGAACGGTTTGTTCATTTATGTGATAAAAAATTGGCAACAAAGCTTGAAAGCCATTTATTAACAAAAAGAGAAAATTGACAACCACGCTTGATAGAAATCTATTGAAAATTGGGAAAAATGCTTAAAACCCACTTATTCAAAAAATTCAAAAAAATTGGCAACCAAGCTTGAAAGCCATTTATTAACAAAAAGAGAAAATTGACAACCACGCTTGATAGAAATCTATTGAAAATTGGAAAAAATGCTTAAAACCCACTTATTCAAAAAATTTAAAAAAATTGGCAACCAAGCTTGAAAGTCATTTATTAAAAAAGAGAAAATTGACAACCACGCTTGATAGAAATCTATTGAAAATTGGAAATAATGCTTAAAACCCACTTATTCAAAAAATTTAAAAAAATGGCAACCAAGCTTGAAAGTCGTTTATTAACAAAGAGAAAATTGACAACCACGCTTGATAAAAATTTATTGAACATGCGTTAAGAAAATTGGCAGTCAAGATTGATAGAACTCTATTGGAACATTGGAAACAATGCTAAAAAGCATTTATCAAAAAAATTTAAAAAAAATTGGAAACAAAACGATTGGCAATGTTCTAAGAAAATTGGCAGTTTAGTTTGATATAAATCTATTGAAAATCTTATAAGAAAATTGGCAACAGGGCGCGATGAAATTTATCATTTATTAACAATGTTTTACGAAAATTAGCAACCAAGCTTGAAAGAAAATTGACAACCACGCTTGATAGAAATTTATTCAAAATATGTAAAGAAAATTGGCAACCTAGCTTGATATAAATCTTTTCTACTCGATTATCTGAAGAAAATTTGTAACAAAGCGTGAGATAAGTTTAATGAAATGCTATTAAAAAAAAAATTGGCAACAAACCTTCACGAGAATAATTATAAATTTTATTTTTAAAAAATTCGCCTACAATGCATAAAAATTGTCGAATACTTTTGTACCTTCCATCATCCTTAAGATGCAAGAGCACTCACACAATTCTTTTATCAATTCTCTGCCACTGTGTGTATCATATTTATGGTGTTTGTATTATTGTCTCTTGTCTTGCTCGTTTGCTCACGCGTTCTTTGAACACTTTATATTAGGCTCGCATCAAGAAAAAGAAGCGTCCAAGTCTGGTACAGATGATGGGAATACGACAAGCCAGCCCGCGTACCAAAGCTGGAGCCAAATGGCTTTCGAAAATTAAAAAAGGTAGGAACTGTACTGTATTGCTGCAAGCAAGTCCAATACTTGTTCTCAAATCACGATGTGAGACCGAGAATTACTTTACGGCTCTACGGTACAGCTAAATAAAAATTATTCCCATCATTTTAAAAAATAATGAAAGTTATGTAAATATTTATTTGATTTTTACGATACTTTCTTTCTCTCTTGCTCGCACACTAACAGATTCAACGGCTCTATCCGTGGTTCATCTTTCACCTTTAGGATCGCAGACCAGCTTTTCCGCAGCTAATCAAAATCGCATTGAAAATGTTACGGATTGGGAAGCTATTGCCAAAAAGTATCGCGCTCTTATGGGTGATGAAGAATCCAATTCTCTCAAGGATTCAGATGCTGAGAGCAGCTCAGTCGAAGGTGGCACCGCACCAGCTGCCCCACCCGCTCAGGTGGGCAATAATATCACATTAGAACCAAACGTTTGAACATCCATTCTAGTCTAACGATTGGCAATAAAATCATCATTATTGTAGCCGTCATTGCCATTATATTGCTATTAACCTATGCTAAGAACTTTATAAGAATCGATAATCGTATTACAGGTCTAAACATGAACTTCCCGGGAGACACTTGTTATTTTCTTTATTAAAGATTTATATACACTTGTATGTATTTTATGTATTTAGCTGTACAGTTTATAGACATTAAGTAGACTCAAGTTTCATTGTTAGCGATAACGAATCCAAAAATTAAGTTAAGTCAAAAACTGAATGTTTCGTCGTATCGTAATTTTTAAGAGCATGTAACATTATTATGTACTATATGTCATGTTATATTTGTATGTAGATTAGTTTAGTGACAAAAAATAACATGTTTTCTATTTTCTTCCTTTTAAATTATAATTGTTTTATAAAATAGATATGCACGGCGCGCCTCTTTTTTTTTTATTTAATTAAATGATTTTTAAATTATATCTAGTTTCGTACGATTAACATCGCCGTTTAAATTCAAAGCAAGTGTAAGGCAAAACTTACAATCTTTTTCAACGTTAACGTAGATTGTACTTGAAGCCCGAAATCCACGGTCTTACAGGTCTAGAGAGACAAGATTTAGATTATCGACTTAAACGACGGACTAGCCTTTTCTTGCAGTGTACAACAAATGCTGATAGTAAGAACCAATGATCGGTTTATGGTTCTCGATATCGAATATCGAATTGAATATGTTACTCGACGGCACTTTTACGATCAAAAAATGTTTCACTCGACATGAAACGAAAACATGAAGATATGAAAATGTTCAGAAATTCATCAGATATAGAAAATATATTAGAACGATATATATTGAAAAAGGTAAGGTAGGCACAAATCTGTTCAGAATTAACTCTCAAGACTTTTCTGTATGTTTTATAGCAGAAACTAATAGACTTCTATGTAAGTGATAGCATCGTTTTATTGATAAAGCGCTTACGTTGTATATGCAAACTGTAGAAAACTATAGAATCTAGAGATCAAACCTATGACGTTTATATATAACTATTTAAACTCTTTAACTTATATGTAACAATACGAAATTATTGTTAATCAGGAGTTCATTTGATAACAGAAAAATCTCGCGTAACACATATTAAGGAAATTGTAAATTTGAACGCCTAGACAAGCTCAAATTCTAATATTTTTAACTTTAATTGACTACACGATTTTCCAAGTTCGCAACAGCAGTTTGTTTAGAATTATGTTCAGAAAATTTAATTTTATTTACACTGAATAAAACCGAGTAATTGTTAGTTCAGACATCGAAAAATTACATGACAAGTTACTAACCGACAAAATTAGAATGTTGTCCATCGAATAGAAAACTGAGGTATTACAAAAGGAATGTGTAAAGCAATCGAAATCTACAACTATATCGTCCAATCGCTTAGCAAACAGAACCAATTTTGAGTATGAAAAACCACAAAATATATGCGCGTAAACATAGAAAACTTTGTAAAGAAACCAGAAAGGATATAGAAAACTATAAATCTGTCAGACAAGTGCACTGTGTGTGTGTGTGTGTGTGTGTGTGTGTAGTATGTAAGCCAAGAACTCAAAGCGGAACGAAGCCAATGGACCCAACGTAATTGGAAACATAATAAGTAACAAAATTATATTCGGTTGTGACCGAATCTTTTATACCCATCACTGTTATATTACAAAAAAAACCAAAAAAAGAAAAAAACGGAAGGAAAATAATTATAATTTTCACACTCTATAATATTAATTGATCGAGGCTGAGTTTTTCTAGCAGAAATTTTTGGGGTGCACTTTATGAGTAAGACGCAAAACAAACGGAAAGGAAAGTTGCTCACAGCTTCGGCTGCGCAGGCGTGTCCTTTAACCGGTTTGGGTCATTTTCAAATATTTTTGCAACTTTGCAGGCGATGCGGACAGGAGAATGTTTATAATAGACATTACACAGATGGACAGACGGACATGCTTGAATTGATTCGGAATTTGATGCTGATCAAGAATATAAAAATACTTTGTGGGGTCCCTGAGGCTTCCTCCTGGGCGTTGCAAACGTTTTGGCAAAACGAACAAAATTGTTGTCCTTCGGTGATGGGTAAAATAAACGCATGATTAATTCATGCCTTTGCAGGCGATGCGGACAAGAGAATGTTTATAATAGACATTACACAGATGGACAGACGGACACGCTTGAATTGATTCGGAATTTGATGCTGATCAAGAATATAAAAATACTTTGTGGGGTCCCTGAAGCTTCCTCCTGGGCGTTGCAAACGTTTTGGCAAAACGAACAAAATTATTGTCCTTCGGTGATGGGTAAAATAATCGCAACCTTTCGGTTGTTTTTAGTATTAAAAGCTTTTAATACTTTTTAAACCCAGCCTTACACGGAACGGTTTACGGTCAAAGTGATGTTTAAGTAAAACAATTAAAAACACAGCACACACGTCTACATGCAAGCGGTTGGATTTTGCCTTTTTATAAAAAACATTTCGTTTTGCTTAACGCGACAACTTTCTTTGCATAGACTTTCACTACTAGACTTAGTTCTACTGCTTGTTCTTCCAACTAAGAGCAAAGCTTTTCAATGATCATCGGGCCATGTGTAGTAAGCAGTTCTTGCTTTAAACTGCAATGATCCCAAGATTTCATACTCGATTTAAGGCAATGAAGGAACGTATTGGAAGGCGTTGTGTTACGCAAGTAAAGTAAGCGTTCGATTATTCACAGAGGTTTTTTGTTTTCATAGCACGTAAGTGAGGGACATAGGTTGGTATGATTTTGATTTCGCAATTATCACCAGTCACCAGTAGAACACATTAACTCCCTTTTAGTGCCTTCAAAACAACTTATTAGAAGTCCCGAAGGTAAGTATAAGTGAAACCATTCGTTTTTAAAACATTTTATTATTTATTGTGTTACCTTACGACAAATACGGTTTACATAGTTTTGCTTAGTTTTGTTTGTTTTCGAAAGCTTTCAATTTGAAAAAATATGTCGTAGTCTAATAAAATAAGACGCGGAAGTTTCCTGCGTAGTTCTTGAACGCTACTGCAGCGACTCAAATCTTGAAATAATAGACTTTCAAGAACGGGAAAGTATACGCTTATGTCTAAAATTGTTTTAACGGAGAGCTTGTCACTCCTTTTACAACACTTTAGGTCAAGTGTCGTCAGTTGTTTAAATTTAACTTCCATACCTAAGAGCTGGAGAACTTTAATCGGGCACACGCATGACTCAAGTATTTCAAGTCTTTTCAACTTACTTATGTTAGGCTTTAAGTCTGTTATGCAATTCTCGCTGACACATGGATCCAAGAAAAGACGCCGTAAATGTATGAGATGCTCAAAAATGTAAAACATTTCCTTGTCCGTTAGTTTTGTCTTAAGTCCCCTCACATCAAGTATCCTCAAATTGGGTAAACGCTCCATTAGCGTGCAAAATGATTCTGTGGTCAGACGGCAGTCAAATAACTTTAATTCTGTTAGGGTTTTATTAGTTTTCGGAGCTATGCCATTTAGGACGTCAGGGAAGAAGAATCCACGCAACACCAGACGACGTAATTTACTTCTCGTGAAGTTTATTTGTTTGATAAAGATCCCGGTTAGTGCAGTGCATGGTAAGTACAAACATTGTAAAGAACGCGACCATTTGGTTATAATTAATTCCAACGTATAGTAATCAACGGGCATTGAACCTAAGTTTAGTGTTTTAAGGGGATTGTCCTTTGAAAGATTCTCTAAAATAGCCCTTTTGGCGTTCAGCGCTTCGAGTGTCTCACAGCAAATACCACTTAAATCTAATACCTTTAGGTGAGTAAGTTTTTTAAACGTTTCTTTAATTTGAGACTCTGATCGCAAAGGGCCACAAGAGCCAACTGTGAGCCAACGTAATGAGGACGCAGACGTTGCTATTACTCTTAAGCCGTCGGCAAACGAATCGCTAATATTTATGCTTAATTTTTGTAAATGAGTGGTTGTGGGTGTGGGTGTTTGCGTCAAATTCGATAATAATTGACCTGTTGCGAGCTTGTTACTGGGCGCGGATAACGATTTAAGATTCGAAAATTTGCTAAAGTCTAACGATACGTTTTCTTCGAAGCACATATCGCAGAGATCCAAATTTGTGAGTTTCGGCAAAAGATTATTAAGCAGGGAAAGAACTGAGGGCTGATAGAGTGTTAGTCGTGCAATGTCAGATCCTAAATATTGAAAAGTTTTTAAGAGAGACACTTGCGTTACGTTATTGAGTTGGAGCGATTTCTCAGTCATCCAACCACGTATCTCTACATTACGGAATTTCAAATCGCGACGCTTCAAAAGCTCGCAAATACTCTCCACATTTTTGCTGGTAACAATCAATTGCGATTTGCGCTTTAGTACAGCGTGAGCCAACTGACACCAGTGTCTGCAGACTAAACTGATGTGCAATAGGTTGCGATGCGACAACTTTCTGAAAATCTTCAGCCATATTTCATTGGGCAATACATCGAATACATCCTGAAATAAGTGGAAGAGTAAAGAAAATTTATTAAATATATTAACAAACAAAAGTGCGAAGTCTGCAGTATGAAGAAAGAAATCCAATTATCTTAAGACAACATAAAGAGAGTTTTCACGAATTTTACTGAATCTGAAAGTTTTCTTAATAGCGCTTTTATGCGCCCTTTGTTTTAATCCTGTGGGAATATTTCACATTTGCATCACATACCACGTTCACGTGCTTCAAAAGCATCAAAGACTTATTTTCCTAATTTTGTGTAAAGAATAAAAAATTTAACTGATTCTTCTTCAATGCAGTTCTTGTTGTCCTCCTAATGTCGATCTCATTCACGATCACATTCAAAAACCGCATAACTTTCTTATGTCTTACGGGAATGGATCGATTAAACTTACCTCAGTTTTCGCACTCGTAGGCTGAACAATTTCCTTCTGTTTCACTAAAGTGCCAGTGTGACCATGACTTGTGCTGGGGTACATGTCTGGATCAACTCGTTCGCATACCTTTCCTTTATTCACGTTCCTAATAACAAAAAGGTAAAAGTAATAATTTATTAGAAACGACGTGGCACACGCCCCTGCCTGCCTGTCTGCATAGACGAGATCCTTCTTAAAATTTTTTAATACTTTAAGAGAGAAGATATTGGGTCGATAGGTTACTTACGACATTTTTCTTTATGACTGCGTACCGAGTTCCAAAAGTAATTAAGTCTTTCATAAATTAATAAACACTTCAAGTGTCCACTGGTTTAAAGATAAAGAGGCAGAATTTGAGGCTAAACAATTGCTTTGAATCGATTAATTATTTAATTATTTCGACACTTATTTAATAGCGTTCATTGTAAGTTCGGATCTTCATAAGAAAGAGTACGGAGACGATTTCCTACTGAATATGTTACTAAAATATTCTCTTTTTTTACTTATATTTCACTTTTTCTATGCCGTCAATTAAAATGCCTTCGACTTATACGAAGCTAAACGCTAAACAGAGTGAATGCATTTGCATCAAGTGGAACATATGGATTGCATTGCATTGCATTAGTGCAGCGAACTCATTGCATTGGATTTTGTTTACGTAAACATCGACAAAGCAAACGATTACTTTACCTCCCCATGTTTTTTTGAATAGAAGACAAATTTCAGTTTCAGTTCAGTCTTGTAAGGTAACAATAGTTCATGTCATACATGCATTTGTGGTAGTAGTTATACATTTCCAACTAGTTGCAGCAATAGGGAACAACATTTAATGTCAGATCATAAGGGTTTTTAGGGATATTAACCGGATAATTGGGTTTTGTTCGCATACATTAAAAATCTCACATCTATTTGTCTTGCTGCAGTAATGCAGATGCAGGCCACATGCTTAACTATACATATACGTACGTAAACATGTACACTGAACTCAAATTTTGGCGGGCGAGTGCATGCATAACGCATTTATTCTGTCCGACGCTTAAGTTAACGGAATTTTTAGTGTCACTTAACAGACCAATCTCGCGGATATATACGGTTTAATACTTGAACTAGTGTCTGCTTAGGAATACACTAAATATGGACAATTGTTTGTGCACACACACGTACAATGCGTAGACTGAACAAGTAGAACATATTCTGCAGCAAAATCATTTGATTAGATGTTGTTACATAAACACCTATACAAAAGGAGAATCGGTTGTTTTTTTTTTAGAGCAAACCGGTTTTCTTTCTTTTGGGGAAAAATACAATTTTAATTCTAGATTATAATGAACGCAATAACTTTGTTCAGCTCATGTAAATCAAAACTTTCGCATCTGACTGCATTGTTGTAATAATCCAAGACAATCTATCTGTACAACTGCAGTCATATTTTTAAATTTGTGTGCGTGATGAACGATGCATGCATTTGCATGCCTTCTGTTCGACGCTTAAGTGCTTGGGAATTTTTGTGTCACTCAACAGATTCTCGTTACGAATACATTTAGTTGGAAATTTTGTATAAATACTGGAATTACTAGGAATGCTTAGGGATACATTAAGTACTCACAATTGTTAACGCACACTTACACGCACGCATACATGGTGGTTGAAGAGGAACTTCTTTTTTCAGTTAAAATGTTTCTTTTGCCCAAGCGTGGTTCTGCGAAGAGTTCGTAAAACATTTATTGCACGTATTTATTGGTTAACAATGCTGGCTGAAAATCGCTTGATTACGGAAAATTGTTCTTAACTAAGTTTGCAAAGGAATTTGCGGCCTTCTTCTCAATAATAATGAACATTGCAGATGAAAATAAACAGAGAAAACTAAACGAGTTTATAATTTCGTAATGTTTGATACCAAGCTTGCATAGAGAAGAACAGACGCGAATATTACTGTCGGGCAAGACCGAACATTAAAGAAATTATATTTCCGCGCGCATTGCAATCGAAAATTTAAAATTTCATAAAAATTATAATTTCTTGTCATGAAATGCACTCCTTCGGAAATATCTTCATGTCGACCTTTGCGGGCCAAATGTCTTATATCTGCTCTATCATGTAATGGCAAGTCACCCAAAGGTAATAAAAACATTTTCTATATGAAGCAAATCATTATTCGTCCAAACATTCGAGGTTACTTGGGTTCGAGGTTATTTAAAAAACGGTCTCATCTCATTCACATTTTCTACGTTCGTTTAGTATGCTAAAATATCACTTTTCACCGACTTGATCGATTTTTGTTGAGAAACGATCAAAACGACATTTTAGAAGCCAGGCATTATATCAGGAGGCATGTGAAAGTCCAAAAAAACCGAAACCAATGAATTCAAATTAACACGTTCGCAGACGTGAACGCTATAGCCTTCAAATTTTGAAGAGAATTATTTTTCAATTAATTTTTTATATACCTCGGCTTTTTTAATTATTATACTTGTCGAAGTATTGATTAACCGGTTCTTTGGGTTTTTCCATTCCATTTTTTTATCTTTTTTTTCCTGTGCATTTACAAATTTTGTTAAAACGCCTTTATATTCGTAAATTTCTGTACACTAGTAAGAGAGAAGATTCTCTCATTGTCCTCTTTTCTCATGTTTCCTCTTATCTGGATGCTGTAGCACTCATGTCTGCCATGTAGAAAATTTTACTTTATATTGCCGTGAACACTACAGCATTCGTTGGATATATCGGTTAAATTATGATCTTCTATAATAACTACCCTTAGAAAATGCATTCAATCAGATGTCGAACGTCACAACTAGTTTTAAAATAAATTTCCCATTATTTTTTGTTCATTCACTTGAATTCTTCCTGTTCGCGATAACCATCAGAAGAACCGTCAAGGCCAGGCATAAAGTGCATCTGAGTTACTGATGATTTTTGTACATGCACGTAACTTCTGGTCCCAATCCTGAATATATTTTCAAAAAATTATAAAACATTAAATGATATTTAAATCCTTCTCGCGTCTTTTTCATAAGGTGTTGCTAAGGATTAGTTTACGGTGACACATTGAAAGTGCATTTACATCGATCTTTAAATGTTTGTGTATTAAAGAAAATTAAAAAAAACTAAAGTAAATTTTATGTACATACGCATGCACAAATCTAAAAAGCTTCTAAACGAGAGTAGCATGCAATGCAATAGAATGATGAACTTCTTTATGTAGACTTTAAACATTCGCGGTCTTTGAACACGAGTGAAGATCGCTAAAGCACTTTTCGAAATCATTTCAAATCTCTTGCAATTGGTTATGAGGTAATCAAAAAAAACGTTATAGGATACGGATAATATTATCCTCTTTAGGATGTTTCCGTCAACGAAGTAATTTATACTTTTTCTTCTTTTAAAATTTATTTTCCGTCTCAGCATAAGAAATTTAATAACTTGAAAAATATATATATAGAGATTTAAATCAAGAAAACTTGAAGAAGACAAAAGTGATTTGTTAGCAATGGTAAGAAGCAATGGTTCGAGAAAATAAGGAAACAGAAATCCTAGTATTGACAATAGATTTCTTTGAGCCTAAGGAAGACAGTTAGTGGATTTGATTATGCTAAGTAAAAGCGGGAATGACAGAAACAATTTCGAAGCTTGAAAAAATTTAATATTTCGTAGCTTAACAATGACACATACTATGAAACGACAAATTACATTTGATACCCACACACACTTTGGGTTTTTTCTGATATCACAGAGCGACTTCTATCTATAGGCTTTTGCTTTGTGAACATTTCAGATAGTGTAGTAGTTCAACAGAATTCTTGCCTATAGATATAATGAGAATTATAGAGCAAGCAGTCAAATGGCGGCTAATTGAAAGCCTTAACTTTCTTATTGATAATAGGGACGCCAAACATCCCTGAGATATGTACTATCAGACACAGCTGAAAGATGAGACATGCTTTTGCTTTGTGAACATGTAACAGTTTAACAGAATTCTGATCCACAGAAATAATGAGAATAATGGAGCAAGCAGTCAAACGAATGGTATTAAACAGCGCTATTGCTGTTATTGATAACAGAAGCGCAAACAATCTCAATGCAATCTTACATTACTTTTATTTTGAACCCAATCTTGAGTTTAGTATGTTTGTTTAGTTGTTTTTCTTACTGCTTGGTTTCTGGTATTTTGAAAAAAAATACCGACAAATTTGTGTTTATTTTGAATAAATTCTTAGCCATTCTTGTCCTTAAATTTTCTCTGGCATTATAATGCTTGTGAAAAGCGCTACCTATACGTGAAGTTATTGAATATGTTACTCTACGAGATGGTGTTAATCTTCGGTATAATATATCTGAACTACCGCTAAATGCAGGAAGAAATGCTTTTCGTTACCTCTAGTGCATATAGATAAACATAATGAAGAAAATTTCGCATAGATGGCGCTTAGTAAATATTAAAAGGTGATAAAAGAGCAAATACTTTCTTCCGTTTTTTTTTTTGTTTATTGCGAACAATAAATCCTTTCTAAGAAAGTTGTCTGTATTTTAAAATAAAAATCAGTAAATAAAAAATTTTCTTTTATTCGATTTGTTTACAAACAACAAAATGTGCTTGCAGCTGCTTTTGTTAGTTATTGCGCCTTTGCTGAACTTGAGATAGCCTTTGATGGGTAAAAGATATGAAACCTTCATCAGTTAATTAATTAAAGTAATTTAAGTGAATTCGCACATTCGACAAACTAAGTGTTAAAAACCTGCAACATTGTCTGTCATTCCGCGTAGTAAGTAGTAAGTAACATATTTTTTTTTTCGCATTCTTCATTATTCGAATTTATGATGTTTTAAAGGATACTTTGATGCGAGCAAACAACAAGGCATGTGCATTAACGAAGAGCTTGACAAGCAAGGTTTTGCTTGTGAAAAATGCGATGAAATTGTATATCAAAGAAACCCATACGATAAGTATAATAAAAACAATTTACTGGTAATGTTAACAAGGGATTAACAACATTTCATATCTGCAAAAGTTATTTAAGGATAGTGTGTCCCTTCAACGAAGGTGTTGACCCATGCATTTAAATGTAATTTCAAAATAAAGAAATAACTTGAAAACCCTGTATTTATTCTTTGCATTCATCTTGATATATATATATTTTTATATATATATATTTGTACAGTTGAGGCTTATCTATGTTAATAATATAATAAACTAAGGCAGGTGTATAGAGAGAGTGTTTGCTGATCAAACAAAACTTGAACGCAAAAGGTGCGAAATACTTTTTTGCTCAAACGTACATATATACACACTCACACATATATAAATATGTATACATAATCT
Organism: Glossina austeni; assembly: GCA_000688735.1. NCBI lineage: Eukaryota > Metazoa > Arthropoda > Insecta > Diptera > Glossinidae > Glossina > Glossina austeni. The sequence goes on along the minus strand of KK502434.1, from coordinate 62,227 downwards.
ATATCTAATGAAACAACAATAATTTGTTAATTTTCATCATAATTTTGATCTCTTTAATTGAGGTCGTACTATGTTGTTAAAAGCGTAAATTACTCGATCAACTGTTTATCCCTCAAATTGATACGTGTCAGTAAATTTGTATATGACGATAAAATCTTTGCTTCGTTGTTGAAAGGGTATAACTGCTGAGTGTCATTTTCGGTTTACATGAGAAGAGATTGGAAATATTGAACATTTTTAGCGAAGTTTTTGTACTCGTGCTCTCAAGTTGTTCACTATTCTGGGCTTAAGAAATAAAAACAAAGTTTCCGAACTAATGTTCAGAGTTGTACTTGCTTTAAGAAAAGCGTTTGTGTATATGAAACTTATTGTAATGAGATGTATAACCGATTACTTCCCACAGGTTGAATGACAAGTGCTTGCTCTCTCACTTTCAATCACTTTTAGTTTATTGAATTTATTGCTTAAAATTACACCAATCAACTTTGCCTTTAACACGTGCAACGTGAATGATCCCATCTGTCTTTATTCTAGGGCCTAATTTCCTAATTGAAGCTCTGCCATGATCATCTCTATCTTTATTCTAGAGCTCAGTTGGCCCAATTTCTTTAAGGAACAATTGTGCACACCATGTGCCATGTACTAGTTATTTTTATTCCAAAGCTTAGTGGGCGTAATATTTAGCCCGCCCTCCGGTTGGCTAGAAGTTAAGCAAAAAGTCGTCTTTCTTAACTCGAATCACTGATCTGTGATGTCACGTAGAAAAATCAGGTTTTGTCCGTAAGTCAGTACATTGTTCAATAGCTTCATTCCTTCATTTGCCGCCATACACATGCAAATTAGTTTCAGGAAAATCTACCATTGCCCTTTTCTCTCACCTATCAGGCAGCAGCTTTGACGTCAGCTTCACCAAGATCCTTCCGATGATGTATGGTAAGACTTGAGCTGTGGATTGGAGATATTCAGTAAAATGCAGGGCGTTGCGATGTATTTGTATTTATGCGGCGCGTGATTGATGGTAGCTTTCACTAATCTTGGGGCAATGGGATTTGGCAGCATCGTTTTAAATTTATTGTTTCGTTGGAGGCTTCTGTGCTACCGGAAGCAGTGTTGCGGACGTTGCCATATGCAGCATTCAAGTTGTTTGTCATTTCTCTAGTTTAGCATCTAGATTAACGCAGAACTGAATGTTAATAAGAATTTTTTGGAACGGGTCCGTTGTCCAATAAATTATTTGATTATGCGTGTGTTTGTGTGTCTGCGGATCTTCAAGCAAAAATATGGCTATTGCTTAGTTAAAATTTCTACTTATCTTCTGGTTCTCATTCAACATGATAAGGTTCATCCAGAACGTTTAAGTCCAAGCGAACGTGAAAAAAGTCGCCGGTAAATTGTTATAAAGGACTTATGACGCTGTAAACTTCAATATAGCACAAGAGTAATGGCAGCGCGCAGACTCTTTTCTCCTTTTCTCTGTGCTTAACCATCATCTCAATTAAAATCCTGGCGGCATACTTAAGATAGTTTTTTGAGGATTTTTTAGGCGTACTTTTACCTCTTTAAACGAATTGTTAAAAAGGGAAAGGGGAAGGGAAGGGAAGGGAAGGGAAGATGCAAAACGCATCATACTTTGACGCATGAGAATGCTTGATCTTCAAGACGCTGCAGTTGATTGTAAAGTGACCAAAGAAGTGAAGAAGAAAGAAAAAAGAAATTTTGGAAGCGATGGATAAAATGAGTTTGGAGATCACCAACACTTTCCAGGTGATCTATGAAATTCTTCAAGTACGTAATCTTCCAATTAAAGGAATGAAAAGGACGCCAAATACGCTGGACATAAAAAACGTTTTCGAACACTGATGGCAATTAGGCGGTGACGTATTAACGTAAATCTTCAACGTGTAATAACAACTGACACTCACTACTGGCAGAGACAAAGTTTCACACTCAAGTCAAGTCATTGCAAATCGAAAGAAAAATAGAAAAGGGAGGATGACGTATGGCGGAAATTTGTGAACGCGCTTAAGTTAGTCTAAGAAAACCGTAGAGATTGCGCTTCTCCGGGGTATAGGGGTGAGCAACGTTTCTTAGTTACAAATGATTAGCGAGTATGCTCCGACTTTTCCATATGAGAAATAATGTCACGAAAACAAATTTGGGCAAAGTTAATGCGAATGATTCAATGTGTCATGCATTCAGCTAACGATGTTCTGCATTTAAAGCGCAAAATAACGAGAAATCCTTGAACGCCCCGCGTTCATATATTTGCTTTGCCATTTGCTTGGACTTCACCAGTCATTAATAACTAACATTTTTCCTGAAAATTATATTAAATTGAAAACACTCACAAAATTTTAAAGACCAAAAGATCTGATCTCAATTCTAAATACATGCGCATGAAAAATGTTAGGTTGTTGGCAAAGTATTAAAGCGCACTTTTGATTATCGGTCATATATGTCAACAGACAGAGAGACAATTGTAAATGCATTCCAGAGTAATGCATAGACAGCCGAACTCTTTTTTGCAGAAAGACAAGGGATCACAATTCTATGAAGATTCGAATAGAGTTTCAGGCCGAATTGTTGTAGAAATATTTTAACATCAATCCTGTCCCGTGGAAACCTCGATATCTTCCATTAAGGACTTCATTGGAATCTTTTGCTTTAAATCATCACAATGTGAAGAAGTCAGACGGCTCCCGGAGTATAATGCATGGTTTTCCAAATAGCCTAAGAGTAGCAATGTAGCATTTGCACACATATATAGGCACACATTCAACTACATATGTGCTTGTTTGTATATATTAATCTTCCTCACATTAGATTTTTGATTAAATATAAAAAAAAAAGTCACTTGCAGTGAATGATCAATGATCGTAGCTGGAGATATATGTGTGTGTGTGTGTACAACTTTTCATAAGATTATAAGCAAAAGGACAACGAGAGAAAAAATGCCTGACAATAAGGAAAACATTGACTGAACAAATGGTCAACATCGTGTTGATGTGATTACAGTAATTAATCTTAAGATGAATTTCGTAGACCCACCATCGCATCGCTAACAAAAGCGGACAACGAGAAGAACCACAATGACATACGAGTTCATCAAGTGTAACAGGTTGAAAGTATATGTACGTGTGTGTATGTTCATGTGTGTGTGTGTGTGTGCATGTCTTTTCAGTTTGTTTTGTTACCGTTGCAAAAGTATCCCACGGATGTGACGAGAGTTTTAAGTGAAGAAGAGTTACACATTAGGTACGCACACAAGGCGCCTGCGCCAGCGTCAAATTAAGTGTTTGTGTCGCTCATCATTAATCACGATTTATCAAAATGATAGGTGCACAACATCAATATAAAATATACATGAACTCGTCTATATATGTATGTATGTACATATGTGTGAATCTCTATTTATAAAAAGAAATTAATTCAAAATCCTTCAAGCGTTTGCTTAGATCAGAGCAAACTTGTGTGTATTTCTGCTATTTTTTCTTTTTTCTTTTTTCATTTTTCTTTCTTTTTTTTTTTACATCAATTCTTAAGTGGATCGGATCATGAAATATGTCACCTGCTGAGCAAACGATATTTTTTTTATAATACTTTTGGACTTTTGAAAAATGACAGACAACTGACATTTAGCTCGTATAACAGAAAAACAAATATTTGTAATTAATTTAAATGAATTTAACGAAATCGTTCATTGAATCGTTCATGACTTGATTCCGTTTCGAAATCATTAACCATTTTATTCATTAATTTGAATGAGTCTCAAAACAGTCATTTATGCCCCCCCACCCCCCACGCCACCCTTTAAGAGCGCTAACTAACTAATGCTGGTGTAGCAAAAAAAGGAAAAAAAATATCGTTGACCACACACCATAGCAAAATAATCATCAATGGAATTATGAACAGATATGAATATTACACACACACACACACACACACACACATCATATGTACTTCCACATCTATATGTCATATGTATGTGATTGTGCAATTGTGAAATCGCTTTCGTTTGGTTGAAAGCGGGCATTTGGTCATTCGAAATTAAATTTAAATGATGCCACATTGTCCTCAATGTGGCCGCGTTTTACACCAACGAACCAACCGGCCAACCGGCCAACCGGCCAACCGGCCAACCGGCCAACCAGCCAACCAGCCAACCAGTCACCCAGCGAGAGGTTTTGAGAGGTACTGCCGTCGGGCATTTTCGGTGCTATACACTTTGCACTCGCAAACGCTCATCCATACTCATATATATACATATATATATATACATATATATATATAATGTGTATATACATATATACCTATTATGCTATGCGTGTCATGAAGCCATTTGTAATGAGAGTGCTAAAAATTATGAACATTGCTAGATTGCGTGGTGCTATCATTAGTTGAATTGTGATGATTTTGCATGAGAGCCTTAATACTTATACACACACACACACATATGTATATATGCATACAATACATGGCAATTTATGATAGAATATAATGCATGGGGTTTGAGGGGTTTGACTTGCCAAATTGATAATGAAACATCCAGCGCTCTGTCTAAATGTCTATTAGATGATTTTTTTCCCACAATTACCGGGCACCTGTGCATGGTTACATTGCCTTTATAGCGTAATCCCAAAATGTTTACATATCCATCATCCAGCTTCAGCGAGTCAGTCGTACACACATAAGCTCATAAACCTTATCTTTAGATCGTAATACATACATGCATACAAGTATAACTTGAGCTCTTCTAAACGAATAACTGGATGAGCCGAGATGTTGATTAGCGCAGTCATGGGAGGTGATGGTAGTCATCTTTGCATTGTATATTGTTAATAATGCTGGCATTGGTGTTGGTGTTGGTGTTAGTGTTGTTGGCATTGACGTTCGTCTATAGAAAATTTGAAATCTATTGAAAAATTGTTGTTGGCACCTGAGAGCTTACCAACCAACTTATTTATTGCATTTCGTACTAATTTCTTTACTCTCTCTCTCTCTGGTTATACTTAACTTAACTTTAGCTGCTAATGCTTAACCATAAAGTATTGTGCGGTGGCAACTGTAATTTCCCATTGGTTACAGTTACTAATGATGATGCATAGCATTATACATTTCACAGCTTCTGCAGTGGGTGCTTGGCTT